>SCHK01444927.1:0-13225 GCA_004124795.1 Poropuntius huangchuchieni
CCACTGTGTCTGTCGTTGGCTCCTCCCGTCACAATACCAATATTTATATTAAAATTATATATAAATATTTTAATAAGCAATTTCATGCTATTGCAGATAACCAATAAAATGTCCAGTATTCTAATTTCCAACTATTTTGGAAATTAGAGTAAACTAAAAATAAAACAGAAACTAAAATTAAGGATTTGCTATAAGTGACTTTATTAGTGTTTGTATAAGTTCATTATAAGTAGGATTGTTAATATTTATTAGTTTTTAAACATATAAATAAAAACTAATTAAATAAAATGTATATATATATAAATAAATGCCTTGGTCAACTGTTGAGTGAAAAAAATATGCATTTATTACCATGGGAAAATTGCATAACAAGGCAACACGTTACATCTTGTAAGATAATGAGGTGTTCCCTTTTTCTTTATCTTCTCACAAACCTACTGCAAATTCATGCTTTTGCTGAGCCAAAACAGGCATTATTAAAGAGCCCACGGGGATTGAGAATCAGTATTACTGCATACATCACATTCACAGCGGAGAATATATGGCAACAGCTCTCAGTGGAAACCTCTGATGCAATATTATGAAAGAGCCAGAGCCACTGACACACTGCAGTCTCTTGCCGCTGGTAACACTAGCGTAAGAGCATTCAAAATGCTGTCAAGCTACAGTACATGTTTCCCAGCTGTCTTTGCTGCTCATTCATCCTCATCCGACCCACCACTGAAGCGTTTGCTGACCTCAGGTGTGCGTTTCTCATCTCACTGTGTGCTGGAATCCTCTGACGTGGACAAAACTGCTGTAAGTGTTTACTAACTGCTACTGAACGTTCTAAACACGTAATTAAAGAAAAAGTTTAAATGAGAGCTTAAGGATGTAAGGAAGGTTATTCATTATCATTCCAGACGGCAGACTCATCTGCTTTGAACCAACTGCTTTGGTTTTGACACTGGACATCAACGAGTGATCCAACTGTACAAGAGCACCAAAAATAATCAAAAATGTCTTTTAAAATCACACAGTTTTATGAACTGAGAATGTGTTTTTTGCCACAGTGTTGTAAAGATGATTATAAAATATCAACTTTTTTAAATCGGTTTATTTTAGTGAATCAAAAACCCACTGAACAACACAACAACAGTTGTTCCATTCATGAACAAGTAGTGCATTATTGTACATTTGCAGTATTGTATGTTCATTTTATGGATACTCTCATGAACCTGAGTTTTTAGATTTTAGCAAAATGGACATTCTAACTGTAAAATGCCTAAATTATTCAAAATTGAATCAAACTATATTGTAATCTGAATCACCAAATCTGTAAAGGTAAGCAGTCCTGTTTATAAATATTCATACAGAGTAAGGTATCTTAGGTGACCTTCAGTACACTCACTGCAAGCAATTAACAGTTTCCCAGGGTGCTCTGGGTGTGTTTTATTGGTTCACAGACACCTCTCTGAACCACTCTCCTATGAATGGCGGCTGGAAGCACAGGGCCTCACCTACAGGAAAGCAGCCAGGTGTAAACACGCTAGTAGTGTTTGGATTACACCACAGGAATCCAGGCTATGTGTTGACAGCGCTCCAACTCATATAGTCCAGACCCCATAAGTCACACCACAGAGAATACAGCCAGTGGCGGCACTCCTCGCCACAGTATGACTTTAACTCTGAGAGGATGTGCATAAATAGGCTGTAGTCACACTGTGAGACAGCGTGCGTTTAGACATGCACATTCATTTTGTCGCATACCATCCGTATACACCGTCTGCAAGCATTTAAAATCAGCCTAAAATTCCAACGGTACAGTTAAAACAAGAAAGCAGGAGGTAGACGTTGCTGCGCTAAGAAAAATGTCTGCCAAGAAATTGCATGCAAATGTATGAAGTCAGCTGGCTGCGTGAAAGAATATATTATGATTTTGGAGTTTCCACATTTGGAAAGGTTCAGTGTTTCCTATGGAAGATTTGCAACTTTTTAATTGCACAATTCAGACTTTTTTCTTGCAATTCTGAGTTTATATAATGCTTTTTTTCCCGCAATTCCTAGAAAAGTGTAAAATACGAAGTCATAATTGTAAGATATAAACTCAGAAATGTGATATTTAAATGTGCAATTCTGAGACATTGTGAGATATAAGCTTGCGAATGTGAGAAAAATGTCACCTTTTTATTTTTTATTCTGTCGTGGAAACAAAAATAGCAAGATGTAAAAAAAAAAAAATGTCAAGATGTAAACTCAGATTTCAGAGAAAAGTGACAATTGTGTGATATAAACTAGGAACTATGAACTTTTTTTCTCAGAATTGCAAGAAAAAAGCCAGAAATGTGAAATAAAAAGTCTAATTTTTTTTTTAATCTTATGGCGGACACAAGCTTTCATAGCCTTCAGCAGGTTTACTGCAAGAAAATATGGCACTTAGTCCATGTCTGTTAACTCCGAGGCCGTATGCTTGTGCAGTCCTAAAAGTAACAATAGACCTAAAAAATAAATGAATCATCTTGTTTTCATGGATGTATACACATTTATATGCAATTAAAATATACACACAATACTGAATCCCACAATGCAGTGCATCTTATTATCTATTTTTAATCCAATTTTGCATAAAAAATGTCTTAGCACTTAAAAGTCTGATCAAAAAGTAAGTATTGACACAGAGGTTTCTGTTAGCTAAAAGCGAGCAAGATAAGATATTATCATGGTATTTAAATGGATGTGAGAAAAGAAAGAATTATGCCAAAGCTACAGACCTTTTTGAAGAGCCGTATGACGTCCTCGCTGATCTGAGCCAGACGAACGATGACATTATTAATGTAGATGTCGTTAAGTGTGGCATGATCTCTGCTTTCTCTTCGAGTCTGGTTCAAAACCAGATACCAGCAGTTTACTGAAGAGAGGAGGTGTTGTTCTTTCCTGGAAGGGCAGAGAAAGGGATAATAATGTTGAAAAGATGAAATAAGATATTTTGAAGAATGTTCATAACCAAACTGTTAACCGTAGCCATTGACTTCCATAGTACGGAAAAAAGTACAATGGAAGTCAAGGGCTACTGTCAACTGTTTTTCAAAGATATCTTCTTTTGTGAGCAACAGAAGAAAGAACCTCATACAGGTTTGGAACAAAATGATGGAAAAGATGACAGAATTTTCATTATTGGGTGAACTATCCCTTTAAGTCTCCAATACCACACGTACTGTACAGTACTCGGCACCTGACAGTAAACTGCTCACTTAATACCTTAACACCGCTTAAAATAATGACGAAGAGACAGAAATCTTCCTAGCTTGAACTTAATCAGCTTTTGGGACCATAAGCTTGTGTTCTGTGCTAACCCTTCACTTCTTTTCTTAGTCCTATCTTCTCAACCAATCAACAAGCTGAAGAATGGGGAATGCAGAAATAAATACCAGAGAGTTGAGAGTACTGAAAGCTGAGAGATAGCAGGATGAGGCTTTGGATAAACGACACAAGGAGCAGAGTCAATTACTTCAGAGAGTATTTGGACTAAGGGGAGAACATCAAAGTGTGGCCTCTTGCTAGAGTTAGTGGAATGCTAATCGCTGCTAATGAGGAACGTATATCTCCCTGCTGCATGTGGCGAACGTTATTAGCCCTGTAATCTGCCCTCAAATAAGGATAAACAGTAAACAAAGAAGCATATGCCAACCAGCACCCTATTAATGCTGATTTTTGGGAGCTTGACAAGCTTACCCAAAACAAACTAGTATAGCTTATCGGTAAGCAAGTTGACTTCCCCCAGAAATGTAATCTGTTTAAACAACCTGTTTGAAAGCAGACATTATTTTTTCTATTTGGTGATGACAACAGTGCACTTCTTCCTTAAGGAGCCACCTGATCTAAGTTTTAAAAATGACTTTTGTTGGTGTAACCTATTGTAGTCAAGCTAATACAGACATATTAATTAATATTTTGACTTGTATTAAGCAGTTAATTTGACTTCACACAAACACACTTTTCAGGTTACTTTTAAAAACAACTTTATTGAGCAGGAAATCAGCATATTAGAATGATTTCTGAAGGATCATGTGACAATGAAGACTGGAGTAATGATCCTGAAAATGCAGCTTTGCCATCACAGAAATAAATCATATTTTAAAATATATTAAAATAGTAAACGGTTAGTTTGAATTGGAATAATATTTCAGAATTTTACTGAATGATCACCATTATTGATATAATATGGTATTTAAATTAATTTATAAAAAATCCATTAATATTAATAAAAAGAAAAAAAAGTATTACCGAAGCATAAGTCCAAGAAACATGGTAAAACAAGGTACAATGCATTTAATTAGTGCCAGCTCTAGAGATCTGTATTTCAAGATTAAAATTTGCTGGTTTGGAAATAAACTGATCCACTGTGCTGTGGATTCTCAGTAAAAAGATATGAGAATGTCATATGACTTGCAAAACATAAATAAATAAGTAGCACTGTCTCTTCATGCATAGATTTCTCTTAAAGATAAACTTTATATGCAGAAGATATGAACTGCATTTACAAGAATTAGGAAGAGGAAGAGGAAGAAGTGTAATGCAATGTGCCAGATCACACATATGCCACAGCAAGGCCCACCGAGAGAACTGAAAGATGAACAGCTCGAAGTGTGGCTGTGCAAAATGATCAAAGATTTTTTACTTTTTTTCCCCCTTGCTTTTGAAACTGGCAATTGTAGAACTAGGCCATAGGCTAGATCTCTACAATAGATTAGAAATCGCCTTATTTCATCCAAAACTGCGAAAAGACATTCTCTGGCGCTTTTCTTTTATTCTCATTAACAATTTTTTTCAATATTCAGAAAATAGATCAAAAGCACTGCTCCAACTTTACAATCAAGGCCTGAAAAAAGGATCATATGATTCATAATCACATTTCTCCAATTGCTTTTTTCAATGTTCATGGTCCATGTTCCACAATCCATACAAAGAGCCAAAGATCACATAAAACTCTAAATTTAATTTCAAAGGCTTTGAAACAAGAGTGCAATGCTCTGAGGCTTTCATATACTTATATGCTTTCTTTATGTAGTTAAAATGGGTTTGGGTAGAAACAATGCACATCTGTTGGAGATCAAAAACTGGTTGTAAATCTGCTCATTCCATTTAAAAAGGTAAATACCAAAACTTATTATTTTCATTAATGCTACTACTACTACTACAGTTCTGTTGAGATTAATGATTCAAAAAGACTCATGAATCAGTCTTCTCATAAGTTTATATGAATAAAGTCTAAATCACTCAAAGAGGCTCCTGATTTACTGAATTAACCGCAAGTCACTATATTCATCATATTCTCAAAGTACTACAAGAATCATAAACAGAATAGTTTGGGATCAGAATTATTAGATTCTAACACCTAAAATGAACACAAACTCAAATACAACTTCAGAAGTACAAATCTGTGCACCTTTACAGAAACCCTGACCACATGTACAATTTTCTTCTTAAGTAACGATAAATAAAATATGTATCTGCCAATGAAAAGCCGTTTTCAGCTTATAAATATATAGTCAGCTGTTTTAACACACAACAGCCGCCTCGGGACAACTATACACTGCGCTGTGCTGTGATTGTTTGTGACAGGAGACAGGGGCTTCTGGAATTTGGTGATATCCTTTTTGTGGGCCGCTTCAGTCCGCAGAAAGCCTCTGGCACAATAACACTATTTAAATAAAGTTCTTATCATAGCTTGGCTGTAAACACTTGCCTGTGATGTTCAATAACAATTGCAAAAAAAGAGTTTGCTTCAAAATACTTGGTTTTTTTTCAGTATTTAAGCATTTTCTTAAATTTAAGTGCATCTGAGTTGAGTGATAGTTCACGGTTTTGTTTTATTGCTGTTTTTTTTCCGCAATTTTTGTTATGTTGCATGGATTTGTTTAATCATTTTGTACATTTGTAGTATAGGACATCCAAAAGCGTAGCAAACAAAACAGTTTTCCACCCTCACGTGTTCCACAGAAGAAAGAACAACATGAAAGTAGATGAGCAGATGATGACAAAATGTTCATTTTTAGGTGAACGATTCCTACAAATGAAAGCACCTGAAAACTAAAAGATACATCTCTCATTGTTTCATATCAAAATCTACCAGTTCTTCACACATAAATACTAACACACATTATAAGCAGCTTCAATTGAGCACACGGCTGCCATTGATCCACAAAACGGACTGATTCTCAGAGGTTTCCAGTCAGAACTGAGCATCATGTTGTTGTTAATCTCCACATATCGGATCCTTGTAAACAACTCTCTCAAACCCTCTCGGACTTGAGTGCTTCACAGCTCTGCAACCCGGTGAGTCAGGAAGGATTAAAAAAGGAGAAATGACTGAGTGTGAATAAATGAGTAAGCAAGTATGGTTTCTGTGGCAGTACCATCACTTTATCACGGTACCACCACAGTACCTTTTTTTTGTGAGGGATATTAATTCATCTGAGTGAAGTGCAAGCTTGTATTTGTATTACTACAAATTATAATGAGCAGGAAGCATGCAAGTATGTATGTAACATGTACATAAATAAAAAAGTGATATCTTTTATTTGTATTATTGTCTTTTAAACCTTTAAAGCTATGCTAGAGATCTAAAGATCTCTAATCCTATACTTAGAAGCGATAATAAGCAGTTATCTGTATTGTACTCAAAAACACCTACGCAGAGTATAAGTGGGGTTCAAAATCACTTCACACTTAGCTTCATTATAGCAACACAAGCCATAAAACACAATCATACAATCACACTCACCGCCTGCCACAATATTCATTCAAGAAAGTGTTTTTTTATGTGCCAAGACCGATACAGCTTTATCAAAGAGCTTTTAATCCAGTCTGGGGTGGCTTGCTCAAGCTTATCTCCTGACGGAAAAGCAGAGGAAGGAATCAAGTGCCAAATCAGGAACCGTAGTGGAAACAGAAACGGGTGCACACGCTCCCCAGTTCAAATGCATTTCCGCCTTTTAAGTAAGCTTCAATAAATTCCAATTGCACATTTTTCGCTGGCCCACCAACCCCCCACCCCCAACACACCAATAACACCCCCCTTCCCAATCCACAAACATGCAAAATGAGGCCACCAATGTATGATTGCTCCCAGCTGTAGATCCACGAGAGCACTGGAAAAGAGAGAGAGAGGAGAAAATTTCATCTGAGCACTGAATGGTAAGACAAGGATTAACTCAAAAGCTCATTGCTGATGATTCTGACCTCATTAATCTTACATTATTAGCCATATACAGGGAACCTAAACCAAAAGATCTGAACACAATGTGTTCGAAAGGCCTTGAATGTTTAATTTAAAGGAATAGTGCACTCTTTCATCATTTGTTCTCCCTCATGTCATTCCAAACCCGTATGACTCTCTTTCACCTGTCAAAACACAAAAGGTAAAATTTTTGAAGAAAATTCTGGCCACTTTTCAATATTTAATTTTTTTTATACATAATGAAAGTGAGCGAGGACTGGGTCTGTCAAAATCCAAAACAACAACAAAACATGCTATATATACATGTATGTGTGTTGTGTGTTGTTTGTGTGTATATATATAGATGTATATATAGCATGTTTTGCTGTTTTTTTGGATTTTGACAGACCCAGACTGTAAGTCCTGAAATAAAAATCCACTATTTTGTTAATGTACGTTATAGATCTTGCTGTGAGTGATTCATCCATGTATATGCACATTTTTGACTTCATAATGTTTCATCTTAATATCAGAACCTGATCTATCTCAAGTTCACATTCATTTCTGGGTACAATGCCCACATCTCAAAATCCAATCAAGAACCCATGGATAGAACCAAGTCCAGCCTTTTTGGTTTTTAGTAATGTACATCACAATACAGAAGAAAAATCTTATCGCTACTTCCAACGTATCACAACTTCAATAGGTCACTGGAGGGAAACATAATTGTGAATATCTTTCAGTCTGTTGGCTACGCACAACTACAGTATAACTTAAAAAACAGCATATGCATTATATGAACACATTTTATTGTGCTTTATGGGTTCTGGCATCCTTCTTGAAACTTGAAAGCATTAGTAATTGCATGGAAAAGACCAGTAAATTATTCTTATTTTGCGCTCTACAGATGAAAGAAAGTTGCACGAGTTTGGATTGCCATGCGTATGAGTAAATGATTTTTCATATTTGGATGAACTAATCCTTTAATGTCTAAGTCTGAGAGATTCACTTTCCCAGCACACACGATCCCAAGGGCTTTGGCACGCTCTCTGAGAGGCTTGGCAGTGAGTGAATGAAGGCCGGAGGTGGAAGGCAGGTGCTGCCGTGCGAGGAGCGGAATGCAGCAGGAACGTACCGCAGGGCAGTTTGATTTCAGGCTCCTGTCCAATAGGCTGCAGCAAATGTAGTCTGCATGCTGCCATATCCACACCAGAGCTGCATCTCACCCCCAAATCCTCATCACTTTCATACATTACGCTTATACTAACCAAAACACATCAGGCAGCTATACATGAATAAATATAAGAGTGAAGACCAATCAGTAAAATAACATCACCATTGATGGTCTGCCATACAATGTTTGATGATTGTAGCAATGGTCAAAAAAAAGTCCTTGCAGACTATGGGCACTGCTTTGTCCCACAGGCAAGTGCATGAAATCTATGTATAACTTATAACAATCTGTATGGATTTATATATTAATGAGGTTATGAATTAATACTGAATGAATAAATGCCATATCACTATGGTCAGCATGTATAAAATATTTAATATAAATTACTTATGGGTTAATATGTTGTACGGATTAATAGACAGGCCATAGAGACTCACATTACATGAGATCTGTGTAAATTCAATAAGCTTGTCACCTAATCAAAATAACATACTTAACCATAAATATCAATGACTAAATTTACATACACTTCATTTTAATAGTCTGGTGTTCAGTAGATTCTTGGAATACTTTAATATGCATTCCATTTTCCTCTACAGGAAAATTAATTACTTTTAAAATGAGAAATGTTGCCTTGGCAACCAGCTAAAATAATATATTTATGTTTTTTTTTTTTTTTAGTTAGCTATAATAAAACTTATTATATAATAATAATAATATAATAAGTTTTAGTTAACTATAATATAATAACTTATAACTAACTGACATGACAAAATTAGGATGTAAATGTCACTGAAACATCTGGCAGAAATAGACCGATAACTGATAATGGAAGATAGCAGATGTTTCATACACAAGAATGTCTTTTGAAACCTTCTTTAAGTCAATTTAATGTGCTTTGTCCTAAGCAAAATGAAAATGAAAATATTCTCTTTGTGAATGCATGCAAACATCACAAGTTGAACGGTCTCAATACATGCCTTTGCATTTAAAATATGTGTGGGCAATGGCTTTTAAGTCATTTCAACCTAGCAAAACAACCTAGTGGTCACAGTTTAAAGTACTTTCCATCAGCAAAATATACGCAGAATCCTTGACCCTCATTTATGTATACCTTAGAAGTAATCTATGGCTGCTTTAATGCACATAGACAGAGCTGAACTGCAGAGAAGATTGGATTAGTATTCAGGTACTGTGTGTTGCAAGTCTCAGCACCAATACGCATCAAATGAGACTGCAATAACAACACATGCAGGCCAGGGAACGAGGCAAGATAAGAACAGGAAATAGGGTGAAAATAAAGCTAAACGTGTGCAAACACACACAAGCACTCAGACTTTGTGTTTTGACTGGTAAAGCCCAGCGTGGATGACAAGTCTGCTTTGTGGAGATAGGAAAAGGTATTTACTGACTTGAGACACACGGACACAAACACACAAACGACCACTAACCACGCAATTGCAGACACCTTCTTATCTCCTCTAGACACGTCATGGTTTGTCTAGAACTACATAAGTAGAAGATAGTTGGGGTTCTTTTATGCAGGATTTTTTACCTTTATAAATAAAGAGATAAAATAGGCAAGTAGGTGTAGATTAAATAACTTAATATGTTTAATCTTGCAAAACCTGTAAAATCTTACTTGTCTGTGCGGAAAATTAATAAAGAAATTTACTGAAGGATATATTGTAGCTGCATTTGGCTGCTGTGGGCAGTCGAAGCAAAGAAGAGGAAGACATAATTGTGCATACAGTATATTATTTATTACACAGCGCTCCTGAATGGAATACTTGAGTGAATCTCAGGCAGTCGTTTTCTTACGTAGTTTGCATTAAATGGAACAAAAGTAAAAAAAATTCTGCTCTCTACTTTTCTACTTTCTACTCATCAAAAAATCTTGAAAAAAGGTGTTACGTTTCCACATCAGTATTAAGCAGCAAAACAGTTATCATCGATAATAAAAAGGTAGCATTTAAGATTTCTGAAAGATCAGAATATTTCAGAATATGACATTTTTACTGGGTTTCTGTTCTAATAAATGTAGCCTAAGTGAGCATATTACATTTTTAAAACATTTATTATTTACTTAAAAAAAGAAGCTATAAACAATATCCTGCAATCAAATGTGTTCCTTGTTCTTGCATACTACTGCATTTTGTTTGTGAAGAGAGAGACCATGATTCTGATCAGAAAGAACATGAGTCTATCTCTCCACTGAAAAGACAGAAGTTTGTTGTCGATGTACTGTATGCAATTGTTTCTGTCTGCATTTGTGTGTGCTTGTTTCTTAGCATGAGTCAGCTGATCTTGCTGTGAGGCTTGCGTAAGCAAAACTGGAACCCAAAAGCTGACAAAATATCAGAGAAAAGAGGAAGGGGAAAAAAATGAAGTACAAAAACAGAAACAACTACAGAGAACGACAAGGCCAGACGCAGGGCCAGGAGAGCAGCAGCCATTGGCGCTGCCGTTCCTCATTGTTGTCTGCAGTAATGTAGTCAATGGTGCAGTGAGACAGGCCCCAGGAGCAAGCAGCAGACGGCCCTCCTCCACCAGCTGCTATTAATTAAACCCCACCAATCCTGCTGCAATACACTCGCAAAACAAACCTACCAACAGTACACTCGTCAGTATATTCGTAAAGTCAAACTCCAAATATCCAAAAGAGGTTTTCACCTCTTAAAATTGATAGATGCACTTTAGTCTCATTTCCAGAAAAAGATGAGATCTATCTCAAGCTGTCAGAATGCATTTCTTTAGCCATATTAGAGCTAGCATTGGTAAAAGCCTTTATTTTTCACAGCCCACTATGACCAATTGTGGTCTTGTTAGCAGAAGTTTAACTGCAGACACAGAATCCAATGTTGGCTTGATGCCACATGCGCCAATAATCACCTACTGATCTCATGCACGCAAGTGAAAACAGGAGCTGTATACTGCATTACTGAAACGTTTTTACAACATAAATATACAATGGCTTTCTAAGCTAAATTAGTTACTATTGCCATTATGGTTAACTGAATCAACATATGTATTATGTAAAATGCTGTTCATTCTGCATAGACTGCATAGACAAAATTTTGTTATCATTCTATGGAACAAAAAAAGAAGATATTTTGTACAATGTTTCAACTGTTTTGTCCAAATAATGAAAGTCAGTGGAGTCTAAAACACTACTAGACACCAGTGACATTTTGCAATATTCTTTTGTGTTGCATAGAATATTTATAGGTTTGGAACAACATGAGAATAAGTAAATGACAGAATTAAAATTTTAGGATGAACTATCCCTTTAAATTTGAAAGAGCAAAAGGTTTGTCTAATAAGGAGAGCTGCTCAGGTAGTTCGTTTAGCAAAGGGTCAATTAGTCTAGAAATTGGAGGAATTAACTGGCTATCCCGGAGTAGCATGAAGCAAAAGTAAGATTTCTTTTGAGGGAACACTTAATTCAAAAGGCTATTTAATTTAAATGAACAGCCAAAGATAACATCCTAATGCGTAAAACGCTACAGGCATTTAACAACTTTTTAAAACTTTGTGGAAAGTAGGGAACGAGGAGCAACCCTTGTCTGAAGGATGATTATATCCAGCAGCAGGAGAGAGATTTCAAATTCACCAGGAGCTATTTCTGCTCTGATAGAAGGAGCACTGAGACAAATGGTGAAACAGACGGAGAAATGAAGAGGAGACATAATCTGGCATGCTCAATTAAAGGAACAGTTCACCAAAAACTGAGGGCTCTGTCATCATGTATTTACAATCATAATGTTTGAAACCTGTATATTGCCATTCTTTTCCATCAGGCACCAAATGGGCATTTCTTTGTAGAAATTTCTGCAGCAAATTTAATTAAAACAGTAGTTCATGGTGACCACAACTTTCAAGCCCGAAATTCTTCATAGAAGTATCACAGAAGTACTTGTCTGCTATATTCTGAAGCCAAACAATATATTTATGTGAGAAACAGGTTGAAATTTAAGTCATTTTTACTAATAAAGTCTGTAGTGGGGGGGGGGGTTTGGCAAAAGCTGCTAAAAAGTTTATCAGGCCTTTCTACTTTTGTGTTTTCTAAAGGTAAAAAAACAAGGAAAATAAGTGAATGACAGAATATTAATTTTTTTGAGTGAACTATTTCACACTTGCATACATCAATAAAGCCTCACCTTGGGCCGCGAATCTTTGATGAGAACCTTTCAGCCAGTTTCTCCAGACTGCGAGAATACTCCAGTTGAATCTCGGCTTTGCGCCGAAAAAACTCCTGCAGGTCCTGCAACAGCTGGATCCGAGCATCTGATTGCTGCTCCAGGCACTTGAACTGCTCCACCAACTGATTACGGATCTCTGAGCAACAGAGTACACATAAACACATTAGTTTGACTCAGCACAATTCTGGACAAATGCATATACTGTACAAAGCTAGTTAGATTCAGATGTACTTTCTCTTCACAAATAGGCTGAATACATGATTTAATCCATACAGCTACTGACTAAAGAATTTTCATGAGTATTCCAGTCATTTGTGACTACTGGTTACAAATATTGGGTACACACATGGAATATCTTCCATCATCTCAGAGTATATATATCCATCCAATTTAGATACGAAAGAAAAACAATCTACCACTTCATAGGAAATCTGTGTGCAAACTGGTAAAGGGAAATGGAGAAATATATATTTAGCACATCAAGTCAGAACCGTGCTTTGTCCTTTAAAAAAAATGGATGAGACTGAAAGCCACACTTGTTTTGTCACGATCTAAGCTTTAGACTACAGCTGTACAGCTGTTCCTTACCAAACAAGAATGCATGAGGATGGTAAGAATTGTGAAGTAGTCACCCAACAACAAAGCTGATAA
>SCHK01444931.1:0-10814 GCA_004124795.1 Poropuntius huangchuchieni
ATTTTCATGAGAAGTGGCATGCATCTGCTTTTTATGCCGAAGCAGAAACAGGCTTTCATAAGAACTTGTATCTTGAAAGGTGTTCCTTTTTTTCCAAACAGTAGGTTTACTGTTCACTCTATTATTTTATGTTGCTTCATAAAGGCCTATTGCAAAATACTATTTTTATTGTGCATACTCCGCCTATTTTGTGCTAAACTTTCACAACTCTGCGGTGTGAAACAGGCCTGACACCGTTTTACTGCTAAACCTACGAGATGAAGAGGGTGATACATCAAGACTTGCTGTAAATGGCAACACTTTGATGTGAGCTCATGACAGTCCCATTGAAGTCAATGTTTGGCGTGTTGTTTCCTCACAAAGTCCACACAGCTAATAGTAGAGGAGGGGCAGGTAAGGTGAGAGAGTGCCATCATAATAACAGCTCACATTTATGCTGTTACAATTTCAGCAATTCAGGAAGCAATAATAAGCTATTCAAGTCGCAGTTGGCTGCTCTCAATGGGGAAAAAACATGCTGATCTGTATCACATCAGGAACTATAATTGGCACCTTAGAGGACTTGAATCAAAGGGCTTTGTCAAAGTGTTATAAAATGCATTCACTGGAAGCGATGCGTTCACAATATGTAAAGTATTATGAGTGTTATAATTCTTTAGATAAGAGTGCAGTGTAGATTACTGGAGTATGTTTTACAAAAACATACTGTCAGTCTTTCTACTTTAAAGTGTTGTGTTACAGTTTTTAACAGTGTGATTTACTAGTGAGTGAAAATTGTTTCTACAACATTTGTCAGTGTGGCAAAAAAGACATCAGGTGGATGGAGAAAAAACACAACTGTCTGGAAACAGAGTTGCAGAGTTTATTTTTGCCATTGTTACTTAAAATAACTACATAAGTATTATGTGGATGTGATTCATAGGTAAAAAAAATCCTCTGAGTTCAACTCTGCGTAACAAGTACTTGTCCTTTTTTTTTTTTTGGTCCAGAAATGAAGATCATCTCTATTATTCTGTCTTCAGAACGACTGCGTACCCAACAAAAAACACTCCAGCATAAGCAGTCACAATATAACACAATACATCAGTTAAAATATGATTAAATACTTTCTAAACAACATTATTTCATTTTCATCATGTGACATATTCAAGAGTTATATTCTGCTAAAAGGAGAAGAAAGGCTTTCGTAATGTAAATGCGTCCCTTGTTGGTTTTTGGAAGAAAACCAGTGGATTTCTCCGGTACCTGTTTTACAGTGACGAATCTGGAGGCAGAAAGAACGAAAGGTCAGTGGATGTTCTTACTTTTTGCATCTCCTCACATCCTCTTTTTAAAAAATTGCCTTTGACATGAATCAGAATTACTGTCTTTAACTTCCACCTGGAAGCGTGTTTGTAAATAGCGACTACTGCAAAGCAGCAATAGAACAAAAGCTGTTTGCTATAATTGAGGTGGCATCTGAAATTTTATGCATGCACTTCTGACTTCTGTCTCAACAGAAAAAAAACATACATAAAATGTACCGTGCATCCTTAGAGCAGCACACAGCCCTTCTTCTTGACCTTGGTGGGTTGTGGGCAGAGCACAGCGCGAATGGCCTCATCAAACACTGTCTTTAGACCTCTCTGAGTGAGAGCAGAGCACTCCAGGTATTTTACTGCATCTGTTTGCACACAAACACACGCACACAGATCAGGTTTCTCTATATATATTATAAGCATAGTTTGTATGCATACTGAAGCATCTCTGATCCACTCTGACTGGGATATTTAGCACCAGATGTCTGGGTGCATTAGGTGTGCACAAATCTGTCATATCTGAGCGTGTAGGAGGACTAGCCCATGTGTTCTCCCAAATGCTAGATCAAATCACACTGAGAACAAATTGCATTTAGCATCTAAATCTGTAGCCTGATATGTAGCGCTTTGTAATTTTGTGTATTTAGAGACTATGTGGTAATTATGTGTTACAAAGAAACCAGACAATAAACAGTGTTTGCATTTGTCTTGTATCTTAAGCCTTATTTTTTCTCTCTTTTTCTTTTTTATGAACAGATTTCCAATAGAATAAAACATTTGCAGTCTGGAGTTCAAAAAGTGGAAAACAAATCAATTTTTCTTGTTGTTGATGCCTTATTTCAGAAATATATAACTCAGATAGAGAACTGTTATAATGTTAATAGTTAGTAAGAATTGTTGAAAGTCTCTTATGCTCACCAAGGCTGTATTTATTTGATCAAAAATACAGTAAAAACAGAAATACTGTTAAATATAATTGCAATTTGTTTTAATACATTTGGTCACACTTTATTTTAAAGTCCAGTTCTCACTATTGACAAACCATTAACTACATTAAACTCCTAGTTACTGCTGATTAATATTTAGTAAGGTAGTTGTTAATTTTAGGTATTGTGTAGAATATGGTCATCATGTAGAATATGTGCTTTTTAAGTACCAATAAATAGCCAATATGCTAGTGATAGGCATGATAATAAGCAACAAGTTAATATGAGAACTGGTCCCTATACTAAAGTGTAGTATATTTTTTTAATAAAAAAAAAAGAAAAGAAAAAGAAAGACTTCAGTGTCACATCATCCTTCAGCAAATCATTTTAATATGATGATTTGGTGCTTAAGAAATATTTCTTATTGCAAATGATGAATAGAAAGTTCAAAAGGACAACATTTATTTGAAATAGAAATCTTTTATAACGTTTTTGATCAATATAATGCATCCTTGCTGGATGAAAGTAATAATTTCTGACAAAAAAAACCTTGACGCGAAAGGTTGTGATGTAAAAAGCTGCACCGCTGCTGCATTACCTATTTCTTTGGCCAATGCAAGACCCTGTGGGTAAGTAATTGGTGCCAGTTTTTTCTCCTTCAGCTTCTCGATGGTCTCCTTCTCATCTCTCAAATCAAGCTTGGTGCCGACCAGAATAATTGGAGTGGAAGGGCAGTGGTGCCTCACCTCTGGGTACCACTAGAGGGAGCAGAGGAGCAGATCAAAACAGTTAATTCTCATCTGTTTATCAGTCCATCTTTAGACTCTGTGGTATTTTTCTTTGCCTGTCTGTTGTCAAATACACAGGCAACAAAGCTGTTCTCTTCTTGCAGTTGAGCTGTTACTGCTTGCTCCTTTCCACAACCAATCTCTATGCAAGTACGTCATTCATTTCAAATGCATGCTACAATACACGCATGTTCAGTTTGTTCAACTTTACGCCAAATGTTCCAAGGCCTTTTTATTGAAAAGATTTTCCTCAGAAAAGCACTGACTGAATCATTGGTTAAAGCTCAGCACAAAAACAATGTCAGTGGTATCTCAGAAAGTGTGCAGGCTATGTGAAAAATGCTTTCTAAAAATGTTTCTAACTTAGTCACTGCAGAGCAGATGAAAAAGCTTTATGAAAACTTATGGTGCACAAAGACTGCTGCACTTCTCAAGGCCTGGCCTCTGAATCTTGCCTTTAATCTGACGATCACAAACACCATTGTTTTCTTGCACAAAGCAACCCATGCAGTCACACTGAGCAGACCTTGAGAGGACAATGGGCACAAGAGCATTGCTATAGCAAGCCTACAGTGTCCTTGCCATCCCAACAGACGCACAAGTTTTATATCGGCAAACACTGTCTAAAACAAAAAAGCAGACATCCATTTATAAGCTAAAACTGTCAATGATGTTTTGATCTCTGAAGAGCAATTTAGCACTATGCTTATACTGTAGCTTTACAGATGCAGATGAACAAAACAAAGACACTGCACTGTGAGCTAAACTGCACACAATATCACTTAAAAGAAAGCAGTAAACAAACATATCCTTGGTACTTCTATGACTCAGGGTCTAAATCTGGCACTAGCCTGCATCAGTTCTCTTTCAGTCCTACATTTGATCTACAGAGGCTCATCTATTAAGGCTTTTGCATGCAACTTAAAGGTGTCTTTGCTTTTTCTCTTCAAGCTTATTAATAAGAGACTTCAAAAGGGTTTAGAAACACAAAACGATGGCCTTCATTAGAAATCAGCACATCTGCAGTGGCATTTATGATTGGCGGGCAGGTGGATCTATTCAGCTTCTTAAGCCTCGCTTTCTAATCTAGTGAAAGCAAAGCATTATTGCAGCACCCCACTTTCAGGTACTATCAGCCCAGTAATGAGAAATTATCTCTTCGCACTTAACATCTCCATGGCAGGTGATTGCTACTGAATGTGTGCGCAAGCACAGGCCACGTGACGTCTTACAACCCCTAGTGCATGTATGCGCTTTCCTCCCCACTTTAAATAGATTTTAATTTGTCTCCTCAACCTCGCAACAATCTATCAAGACTACATTTGCATATGGCCAGTGTTACCATGGTTACTTCTCAGGAATATACTGTAGAAATAATAAAGGGAACAACTGGGAGGGTAGAAAAAGCAAAGAGTGGAAGAAGCTTCTGAAGGTCTTTGATTGGGAGTGAAAGCAAAAGGCATTAAGGAACCCGCGAGATGAGATTGCTATTGTTTGAACTTAATAAGAATTCAAAGAGCTGTTTGCGAACTTGTTTATGCAAGCGCTGGTTTTAAGCAATGTAAATTGGACGGGATTAAGCCTCGAGTGGTTCTGGAATTATTGATATCACAAACAATTTGCTTTCCGTTCCATCTTAGGCACCTTAAACATGCTGCGGAGGCCTTGATAAGGTCTGGCATAATAACTACAACAACTCAGCAGAAAAGAATCTCTTGTTCTTTTTGCTCGTTCATTTTATCTTTATTAATGAAAAGAAATCTAGGACGGTAGAGTATTACAAAGCTATATTTCTGTGTGTGTTGGATCATCATGATTCCTTTTATCAACGTGAATCTCTTTTTGTTTTTTTTTGTCAATTCTCTTTGTACGTTCGCAGCTGCAGTTAGGTTCTTGCGCTCTCACTAATGTAACTTTAAATTATCAAGCTCAATTCAGCCAATATACACACAATAAAACGTTTTGCTATCACTTTGTACAGGTGACACTTTGCAAAATGGTTGTTAAAACTGTTGTAAAGACCAGTTAGTTTATGCAAAAGCAACAAACAACAATAAACATTGCTCTTACATGGAAGTTTCTATATACTAATACATTTTTTGCATTAAAGTTGTATAAATTAATATTAGTTCATCTATTGTGTATTCTAAACAAACATAATTTAACAATGAACAATAAGGTATTTATAAATTAACATTAATATACATTTTAAAAATGCAGCAAAATTGTTCATATAATGCATTAACAAATTGAAATTTTTAATAAGTATGCATTTAAATAAGTGTGCAAATCTTTACAACCTTTTCCCCTTGCAAAACAAAAGGACATTTTTTGAAGGCTCTTAGGGTCCAAAACAACACAGGACCCCACTGACTTTCATTTTAGTAAAAAAAAAAAAAAATTCAAAATATTGTTTTATGTTCCACAGAAGAAAGTAATACGCATTTGGATGGAACGTCATGCTGGTGTGAAAATCATGACAGAATTTTCAGCTATGCCTTTAAGTTTAAGATAATTGCTGATTTTCTCCAGTCAAACTGCACTTTGATGTAAACACAGATCCTGGAATCAATAATCTTTTCTGACAGAGAAAGATGTCTATGTTTATCTTAACAATACTCTATTGATTTGAATAGAGAGAACAAGATGTTCTGGAAAAAGAAAAAAAAAAGAGAACACGTCCCTCACAAAGTATTTGAATGTCAATGTCAGGGACATTTTCTTATATTTTTTTAACTTCTAACAAAGATATGCTGATCCACTGCATGCTAGGCTTCTTAACTAGCTAAACCAGAACTAAGCTGTCTGTTTCAGCAGGGTACACTACATTGCTTTGTTAGAGTCCTAATGGCTTAAGAGAGCAAAGAGTAAGTACCGTAATAATACAAGATATCATCCCAGAATCACAATCCAGACTCAAAGGTAAACTAACCAGTCTTCCTAAACCTATCTACATCACCTGAACCCTTAAGGACTGTACGGCACTCTTTTTGCCCCAAGGACACTGGATTATTTTCACTACACACTCAGCAGAGAACCGTCATTTTCCCTTTTGGGATCACTCTTGAAAATGCTCTTTGTCAGGGTGAAATAGAGGCAGTTTAAACATGCTAACTGTAGCAGGACACTAAGTGGTGTGTATCTGTCAGCCATCTACAGTTGCATTAACGGAGAACACGTCAAGGTCAGCCGAGCTGCTACAGTAGCACTGTTATTATACTCCCTTAGGGGAGTTTGTGAGTGTGAGGTAGATAAATAACTTACTAAATAGAGTCTCTACTGAATGAACCTTTTGGCTGGCTGGAAAACATACAGGTAAAGATGACGCTGTGTGTGATCAATGGTTCCTGAGCACAAACCACTTTCCTTTTCAAAACAGCTGAATACCGCTGATGGAATTCAGCCTTCATTTGTGAATGTCTGAATTCTCACAAAGATGAAACTTTTTTTTGGGCTGATGTTGACATCATGCCCACTTTATCTCTATATGAATATGAATGTTTGTAATTAAGGTCAGCAAATGCATCATGGGTTAATGCACAGTGGCATCTAGTGTCCAGTCCGATGCAGAGCAAGTGTTTAAGGGCATGCATGAAGGTATGTGTACATGTGGGAATGTTGTAAGCATGCATACAATGGCAGAGGGTTATTGTGCATGTGAAATGTTGTTGATTGCTACTGGATTTTGTCTGTAGTCTTATGCTGGTGTGACTGTGCTTGTATTCTCTTAAGACCAATGCTAAACCACCCATAAGGACTCACCTTGGCTCTGACGTTTTCAAATGATGCTGGGCTCACCAGAGAGAAACAGATTAGAAACACATCCTGCAAAATACCAGAGGACATTCATTTTGATGGATAATTGTTTTTCGGTTAGGAAGCATTCAATTGATTAAGTGACAGTAAATACATCTATAACGCTACAAAATCAATAATAAATGTGTTTGTTTTTGTATCCTGACAAAATAAATCATGGTTTCCATAAAAATATTAGGTTGCAAAACTTAAAAATGCACAACAGAAAAGTTTCTTGAGAACCAAATCAGCATGTTGAAATGATTTCAGAAGGACCATGTGACACTGAAGACAGGAGTAATTGGTGCTGAAAATTCAGCTTTGCGATCACAGATATACATTTTTTATACATTTTATAGAGTAAACAGTTATTTTAAATTGTATTAATATTTTACAATATTACTATTTTACTTTATATTTGATGAAAAAATGCAGCCTTGGTAAGCATAAGAAACTTCTTTTAAAATTATTTGAAAAAATTACCAACCACAAAGTTTAAAATCTGTCACTGAAAAAAAAAGGGGACGTGTCCCACTAAATGTTGAAGGTGAATTGTACCGTCTGAGGGTAGGACAGTGGTCGCAGTCTGTCGTAGTCTTCCTGTCCCGCTGTATCCCAAAGGCCCAGGTTGACTGGTTTGCTATCCACCATAACATTTGCTGAGTAGTTATCAAACCTGAATGAAAACACCCAACCCACACAATCTATCAACATATCGGCATTAATGTCACGTAAAAATATAAACATTTCAAATTGTTGTGGTACTCACACTGTGGGAATGTACTCCCCAGGGAAAGCATTGGTAGTGTAGCTGATGAGAAGACAGGTCTTTCCCACAGCTCTGAAAAATACAAACAACAAAGAAGAAAACAGACATTTAGTTATCCGTCAGACTGATGGAAAACAAACAACAATGCACTTTCAGTAAAACACATGCTGCTAAAATAAATTCAAAGAATGCTAGGTATCTGTAACCATCTTCCAATAAGAAGAGCAGGTGTAGGCTCCTGTACTTCCATTGTGAATTCACATATTTGTTCTAAAACACAAAGAACATTGTACAGTATGTGGTCATATTTCAAGAACATTCTAGGCACTGAATGCTTAAATCCCGACCGCATGCAGCAATACCATACATGAAAGGGAGATTATGTATTATCTTTGTCTGTACTATTGCTTTTCATTGCTCAAAGCTAAACTACCTCAGGACCGGTTCACACAGAACGAGTTTTTGCATGCCACTGTGCGGCTTTTTAATTGTACATAAACCTAGACGGAAGTTCTTTACATATGTGCGACATTCGCTTGTTCGGTGTCTCACTCATAAGCGCAGTGTTGTTGAAGAATTTCAACTTTTGACTGTGAGTTTCAAAACACTGGACCAATCAGAAAAAGGACCAATTTGACAAAGGCAAGCATTGGATCGCCTCATTGATAATTTAAACATAGCGATCCTCACTCATGTGTACGGTCACCTACGCCATTCCGATTTTGAGATTTTGTCGCAATGTTTATTAAAATCAGGGCAAAAATCGTGTAGTGCAGGGGTGCAGAATTCACTTCCTAGAGGGCCACAGCCAGGCAGATTCCAACACACATACCATATAGTTTTCAAATAAACCTGATGGACTGGATCAGGTTCTTTTAAATGAAGTTCCAATAGGTTCAGGATGAGCTTGATCATTCAGTCCTGTCAATCAGCATTACGAGCCTATCTAAGTAACAGTGACAATTCTTCCAGCATCCCTCCACCCCCCCATCTCCTCATCTATTTCTGTTATTCTTCCTCTTTGTCGAGGACAGCAAGCCAAGTTCGTTTATCATTAACTATTAAGACTGGATGGGCAGGTTCATTTGTGAATTAGGGTTGAAGCTAATGGCCCTCTGAGAACTGGGTGTACGTTTACACGACAATAACATACTAAAAACACACACAAAAAATTATTTTTGGAGATAGATGACAATTTTGTCTAAACAATCTTCATTCACTTCATCCGCAAAAAGATTTAAAATGATGTATTACGCATGCCAGGCCAGAGTTTTCACAAATTCACATATTCATAGTTTACACAGGTATAACAACAGTATTGTTATGAAAACTTGTGCTTTGAAACCTGTTTTCAAAAGTTTGCCCCCTGAGTTGTGCACCCCTGTTGCAGTGTCTGAGTAGCATAACTGTTAAATATCTAAACCTGCGATATAAGTGCGAAATATGTTTTGACTGGAACTGACATCTGTGACAACAGTCTCACTTGCTGTGAAAATAACAAAAATCTGAAGACATATGGGTGGCATTAGCTGTTACCAGGATGATAATTATTTAATTTACGCATTTTTATCTTTCAGTAACCTTCATTTCTGCTGCTTGGCTATTTCTGTTATTTCTATTTTTTACTGAGTGTTTCATAAAATCGTTAGACATCCCCTTATGTATTTTACTCCTGTAATTAACTTAATATTCTTTTGTGTAGAAATATGTTCCTTTCTTTCTTTCTTTTTTGTGCATCCCCTTTTACGGGTCTTACTGTATAACCAAAAACAGAAGAATTCCCTCTGTGGAAAAAAATTGCTTATACTCAGAAATCCTTTCATTTAACTAGAAGTAAAAACAAAACAAAACAAGAACTGCTGTCTCACTCAGATTCAGTGATAATGACGCCACATGCAGTGCTGTGACAGCAGACTGGGGAGCAACAAAAAATACCTCAAAACAATTGTGCATGCTCACATAAACTCAAAAAGAGAACATGACATTCAGTATGAAAACAGGTCACCTGAAGCAGCAAATGCATAGATTAGCTGAAAGAAGAGCGTACAAGTGTACAAATTCCAGTGGAGCGCATGTTGATGCATGCAGGCAGCGAGAGTGAGGAATGCTGGGATTCAGGAGCCTGTGGCTACATCTCCCTCACATCAAGAAACACTGGAGCTACGTACTCAAGGGCAAGGCCAAAACCACACACCTCAGGCTACACACGTTCAGTCACATCAGAACTATTTGGTATCTTTCACTGCTTGATTTCTCTCTCCTGCTTTTGCATTCGCATTCAAACAACACATACATACACACACATGATTATAACTACATGTCGTCTGAGTTATCCAGACTTGTGTGCACTTGACTGTAGGGCTGGGCTCTGATGTATTGTGCACTATAAGCCATGATTCAACAGCAAAAACAGAAAAAGTCTACATAAAATTTCTGTAATCCATTTTGACAAGTTTCAACAAAATAAAGCAATGTTAACAGAACTGTGTCTGTGAGTGCAGCCAGTGTGGAGATCAAACATGCCTTCTCCACTAAGCATACTTGAATACATTTTAATCTACAAAAATTTCAGTACACACTGGAGGCAGTGTGCTGAAAACATAATTAGAAAACAGTGGGAGATAACTGTTAAGAGGTGCTTTCTGAAACTCTTTGAAGTTGTGAATCAGATATAGATAGATACAGGGAGAGATAGATTCAGAGAGAGAAAAAGAGCAAGAGAAAGCTCAGTATGGGGTCTGGCATTGTCGTGACAGGATGACAGGAAGTTGGGCGGTGTCAGCCAGGAAGAGAGACAGCGAGCCTCTTTTTGAAGTGTGTCTTTGAAAATGTGCCCTTAGTTGCTTCAACTTCTTCATGCTCTTGCTCTCTCTTTGATTAAACATGAGCATTCTGTTTAACTCCTACAAATGTAAAACAGTGTGATAGCTATGCATGTCTTGTTCTTGTGGGTTACAGATCTTGAGCTAATCGTATAAAACGGCAGCGCCTCGTGTTTTAGCAGAGCTGGCTTTCGCAGAAAGCAAGAGAGAATTGATACAGAAACTGATACTCTGATACTGATACAGCAACAGAAGAAAATGTCCACTTGGAAGTCATGACAATTCAGAGAACTCACCATGATAGCATCAGGGTTAAAAACAAAACAAAAAATGAGGCGGGAAAAAAATCAATCAAAGCACTACAAGGTTTGTGTTGACACATGTGTAAAAAATGACTGTGATTTTAACGGGAAAAA
>SCHK01444936.1:0-10267 GCA_004124795.1 Poropuntius huangchuchieni
CGCGCGCGAAATTCGCGCTCAGTGTGGAAAGGCCTTTACGCATTAAAATGTTGTGCTATAATCCATTACACTCCCTAAAAATGTATCCATAAATAAGTCCTATAATGCATTAAAATTAAGACTTTAGCAAGACAAAGGGCATTATTTATATTAATATAAATATGAATTTAACCATTAACAATATATCAATTAATATTAATAAAAATGTTATATTTTAAATACTCTTTTAATAGGTAACACTTGCCAATAATGGTTTTAAAATTTAACATTTATTTATTAAAAAACATATTAAATCATTCCATTTGCAGTTATTCATGTAGGTTAATGTTAATTTGTAAATACATTGTTCATTGTTAATTCAAGTTTGCTCTTAAAATACATTAAAAAAAAATTAATTTATCCAACTTTTGACAATGTCAAAAATTCATTAGTAGGCTATATTTACAAATGAACATATGAAAAAACATGAAACCTTGTTTTACATAAGCTCTTGTATTAACTGTGAACCACATCATAAAGTAATAATCATTAATATCAAGTTCACTGAAACAAATACAAAATATATTTTCAGTAGAAAACGTGAGCGGTGTGCAAAATAGGCTAGTTAAAAATAATGCTAATAGTGCCTTAGCAAACACCACTAATATTTATTTATTCAAGTGAAGTGTCACCAGTTTTAAAAATTGTTAAATGTGTCCACATACTGTAAATACAAACCTCATCTTTTCATCCATCACCTGTCCAGACCGAACCGTCTTAGACATTCAGCGTGATTGATGGACCCTCTGCAAATGCTCTGGCGGGACACTGTGGGTGTACAGCCCCAACAAGAGTGGCATGTGCACGAGGGCAAACTGCAGGGATGGAGAGTTCAGTGTTAATACGTGTGACTGACCACAGAGAGTGCCGTGTCTGTTGTGACGAACGGACAGATGGCGCCAATGAGAAGAAGGGAAGCGAGCAGCTGCTTTGGCCCTTCACTGCGGGTGGAGGATAGAGGCGTGTCCGCAGTTGTCAGACAACGGCGATGACGTCAGGGACGGCCACAGATGCCGTTGGGCGGGCAGCTGTCCTTCCCTGGCATCAGGTGAGGTTGTGCACAGTTGCACTGGACACAGCTGTGGCGAAAGCTGGCAAACAGCATCCCAGGAATGTAGCTGGTCACATCCTCTGTTGGCATCTGGTAACTATCAGACACACACATACACACACACACATACAGTGTCCGTTGCTCTGCTGGAGAGAGCAAGCGGCCAGCACACATCAGTGACCCACTGTTCCACTCGACAGTGTCCACTGCTCCAGGATGGAATTGTGTCTGCATGCTGGATATCCACAGCTGTCAAAGAAACACAGGCCACCTCATCGCAGCATTAAACAAATGAGGCAGAAAATGAGAGAATACCCGACATTACCGTCATTCGGTTTACGAAGACTCAAAGCACATAAACACAAGCTGTTTGGAGGGTGTATAAACTTTTATGCTAACACAGCGTCCTTTGTTTGTATGATGATAGCTTATTGGCGTTTGTTTCGTTTCATAATAGCCCGAACAGGTTTCTATACAATCGCCATCCATTACAGGCTAATTTTAGAGCCAGATTTTCCCCCCGGACGTGTAGGTTAAGTGCTACTCAAGGGCACTTCCAAGCAAAGTCAGGACTTCAGGAAAAAAAAAAAAAACCTGTGAGCACCTGGTTAAAAGTGTGCTTTCCTCACAGATGTCCAATGAGCTTCATAGCCAGGGGCTCTTTCAATCAAACCCATCTGCCAGAGCTTAAAATGGCCACGTAGCACCAGGGTACACATGCCTAGTGAACTCCCTTGATAACTTCTCCCTAGATATGCAGCTACCTTCTAAGGTGGCATGTTAACTGAATCTGAACCTCACACCACTTTATATAACTCCACATGTGACACAAATAGTACTTAAAAGGCAATGGGGACTCGACTTACAATGAACTCTGTTAGAGTGTAACCTTAGCATGTTGCTAAGCTAATGACACAACACTTTGACAAGCATAATAAAACCAAGCACACATAAATGAGTGAAAACAGTCCCCTTTTAATAAAATTAATATTTTTTTCAGTACTGAAACCCCAAAAGACCTATTTTAAACTTCCATATCAGTTAAAAGTGAATCTTAGCAGATTTTAAGCAGCACACCAGAAAATAAATGACTTAAAATGTAAGAAGGAATAAAAGCCACAACACTTAAATTCTTAAGTCAGTAAATCAGGTTGTGTGTGTGTGTGTGTGTGTGTGTGTGTGTGTAAAAATATAATATATAAAATATATTAATTATTATGAAATATATTAGTTCAGTTATTAAATATTAAAATGAATATATAAATATAGAAAATACGAATATGACACTATGATAAATTTAATATTTGGTAGGTTTTAGGATTCAGTCAAGAGACTGAGGCAGAAGCAGACAGAGTAACGAAATGATCAAGAGGATCTTTTACTTGTGCCTGAACAAGAACACTGAATTGATACAGATTGAGACAGAAACACGGGCACAGTGCCCGCTACAAGAGAGGAGCTGGATGTGACATTTATTGTGTCTGTGTGTGTGAGAAAGAGAATAAAATGAACAGCAATTCTGTACTGGCACAGATACAGCTTTACCTTGACAATGAGAATGTTAGATGCGAAGAAAAGTCACCACAGAAGAAAAAACACAATTACGACACGCTACAGTCTGTCTTCCTCTGATTTGTCCCTCACAGGCGTGACGCTTCATAATGCCGCTCGGAGCGACTGACCATGCAACAAACTTCTGAGGACGTTCTTTGCAGCTCGCTCCCTAATCACTGCCACCAATCACGGCTTCCGACGTTCCCGCCGAGGACTACAAGATGTTGTCAATCATTAATCGTTCTCAATCAGGCGAGATTTCCACAAGGAGAAATCACTTCCTGCCGCGACAACACCCCCCCCACCCACCCCACAAGCCTTCCTTCTTGCTCATTGCTTCCAAATGTTATCTGTAATTACCATTCGCTCGGCAAATTAGCTCAAATCAGATCATGCTTCTTAATTAAAGTGACATTTCGGAAGTGGAGGGGGTACACGTGTGGCTGCGCTAACATGCTAATTAGCCACGCTAACGTGCTAAATGATAAGTGACCTGTAGCCACCAGCATTTAACGTCTCCAAGGGAGATCTTCCCTCGAATTGGACCTGCAGAGGCGGGTAGGTGGACATTACATGAACGTGACTGACTGGTTATGCACAAGCACCTTAATTGGCAAGTCGCCGTATGAGTCGCAAGCCCACGACTAAAAAGACGCAGGGAATTGACCACATGACGGTTAGCATGCTAGCTCTACCAATGCATGCAGGTATATAGAGCTCAGATTCAGATTGTTATGACATGCGAACAAATTGTCTAATCTGGTGCATTTTCAACCTGCTTTATTAGCTGTCGTCTTCAACTGAGAGCCCATCAAGCTGAGGTTTGAGGATACAGGCGATGTCAAGAAGGCTGGCATATTGTAATGGAGATTTCCACTCCCGTGAACCCCAATAGCGAATTCAAACCACTGACATTGACCTCCTGTGCATCAGACCCACAGGACCCACATTTCTTAGTAGGGTCACACAATACATCTCATAAACACATACGCACATGTATAAATCTCACTGCCTTCAGAAACTCACTCTACATAATCTGCATAATAAATAATGAACCGCTTTCACACATAATTAACAAGAACTCATTGACTTACAACTTTTGACCAATTTAATGCATCCTAGGTGAATAAAAGTATCCATTTAAAAACATAAGCCTTTTAGATAAAAAAAACCTCTTACTGTTACTAAACTGACACAGACAGAACAATAAATAGAACAAATAACAGAACAAAAGATAGATTGAACAAACAAACAATAGATCGAATCAATGACAGATTAAACAAACAGATTGAACAAACAAATTATAGATTAAATACATGCTAGAAAGAATAAACAAGAACAAAACATAGACTGTCCAAAGAAACGATAGATCAAACAAACAAAGAACAGATTGAATAAACGAACAATAGACAGAATGAAAAAGAATTATACGTAAATAGAAGAAACAGAATAGTAGAACAAACAAAAGATGGAACAAACGATAGATAGATAGATAGATAGATAGATAGAGAGAGAGAGAGAGATAGATCTGTTACCATAAAGTGTGTTATTTATTACTTAATACAGCATGCATAAACGACACCTGATTCGT
The DNA here is from genome assembly GCA_004124795.1 of Poropuntius huangchuchieni. Classification (NCBI taxonomy): domain Eukaryota; kingdom Metazoa; phylum Chordata; class Actinopteri; order Cypriniformes; family Cyprinidae; genus Poropuntius; species Poropuntius huangchuchieni. The sequence goes on from SCHK01444936.1 coordinate 4,236, forward strand.
CAAAAATAATGATTGCGAAAGTAAAAGAAAACATTTGAAAACATCACTTCAACTAGAACCAAACACTCTTTAATGTCACAGTCTCAGAGCCAGTCATGGGTCTTTGCTTCACAAACATTAACACACACACACATACTTGTACAGCTGTCTGCAGCCACTAAGATTTAGGCCCCTGATTATATATTCATACAGATGAATCAATAAGGCCTCGCAGCAACTGGAAGACTAGAGGAATTACAATGAGCCCACGTCAATAGACTACAGCTTTACATTTCATTAGGGCCAGACCCACACTTTAGCACTAAATGAATAGCAATAAAACAGCACCGCCGGCACCAACGCACACCCAAGATCTAGATCTGGCCCGTCTCATACAGCTCGACGCTTGAGAGCTCAGACATATTTGGCTATGGCTCTGCAAAGGAACAAGATTGGCTTAGATGGTTGAACAGTGAAAGACACAGAAACTGGAAGTTGGTGAGAGACATGCACATGATTGGTACTCAATTAACTGATGCATTCCATTAACATTATGTACATACACCTTTCTAGCTTTCACCTTATTAGGAACCCAGACACACACACTGTATTTGCACACGGGCCATTGATTTCTGTCTAATGACACAGACAGTGCTGTCCGGCTCGGGGGCCGCTACAGGAAGAGCAAGACGGAGGAGAAATGCGATTCCAATGATGGGATATCATGCGACATCCGCTGATCTCCCCTCACCACCCCCGCGTACAGCCTATATCCAGCCAGCGGTTTAGACATCACGCCGGGGTCATATACAAGGACTGAGACAGGATTACTGCATACTTCAGCACAAGCACGTTTGTGTAGAAGTGTGTGTGCATGTGGCTCGTTTTCGAATTCTTGAGAGCAAATGTGTTTGACTATCAGTATAATAATACAAATACTTATAAAAGTAAAAAAGACACCATCCCAAAACCTTTACGATCTTCCACATCCAACCTCAAATTAACACAAATTAACGCTTTGGCACAACCAAAAATGAAGCATGCGACTTACCTTCTTCATCCTGCCGCTACGGGTGCCGGTAAAGGCTACGGTGTGGCCGCGATAATCATACGCCGCCACTGACGTCATCCCGTCATCTTTGTCCAAGAATAAAGGAATCCCTTCAATCGTAGTGGTGCCCCCTAAAGGCTGGTTGAAGTCCTGGCCACAAAAGTTGTCATCTATCTGGAGAGGCTGTGGAGAGAGATTAAAAAAGACAGAGTTATTCGTGATTCGAGTGGGAGTTGAGGCGATGGAGGCCAATATGGCATTTTCACTCGTCTTAATCTTCTGCAATACCAATCCATTGCTCGATATTCCTTTGGGTCATTAAAGGCCATATACTGTATTTTCTGTGCTAATGAATCAGCCAGAGGGCCACACTCGTACAGATATATCGCAGGATGAGTCCCTGTGCTTGTGCCACTCGAAGAACGGTCAGAAAATATAGAGGACCTGAGGGAAAATCATTCTCGGCTCTTTACTCCTTTGTACGGAAAAACTGCTAACACAGACATGGCCAACACCAAATGTCGCACACAATGCCTCGCAATTCAATGCGTATTGCACACACGATCCCTAATCGTCCCACACAAAGACAACCGCACAATGAACAAAGTGTCCCGGGAGACGTCCTCCCCGCTCTGGTCGACAGACTGGGCTCATTAGCAGAGACAAAAGTGGCCATGACCCCCACTGCCCCGCATTGCTGCCCAACGGTGCCCCTCATTCTTCACCCAGCGAGGGGTGCCACTGCTGCCAAGGATGACCCGTTCCAGGCAGCGGGAAGGATATTCAGGCTCGCAAACACTGTAGCGGACCAGCGCTGTGCCCTACAACACAAGAGAGCATGTCCTTTCCTAAACCCCTGGGGGATGTCGGGATTTGCTCTGGAAATAGAACGAACAGAAGGGGATTGGACAAACAGACCAAGTGCATCCCTAAGGTTAGCGACCGTCTGGGTTACACCGACCCACCACGCACCTACTGTAATTACAGTCGGCCTGCACTCAGGTGCGAGCAGGACTAATCTCCAGAGAGAAAATGTTTGTTGCTCACCGTTCGCAGTTATTGCCGCTAGGTGTTATTCTGCGTTAGATGAGGAAACATTATGTTGGCAGAGTTAATGACGCTGGTAATGGCGGTTAATGCAAGCCAACCAATGATGCTGGAAATACCACTTGCGTTAGCAAAGCTCGAAAAGTGCTGGCAAAGACAAGGTCGTGGGGACAAACTACGCCTAATGGCGTGTACCGAGTGGATGAATCCAGCCTGGATAACGGCAATGCCCCCGGTGAGTCATGGTTGCGCAAAATTCAGAATTAAAGAACTGAAATGTCACAGGAAGTTGAACCGAAATGACAGGATGGGGAATTTACTGAATTGCAATTTAAAGAAATTCAACACAGGATATCCATCTAACCATCTTTCTATCCATCTATTTATTTAACATTCCATCTATCTTTCTAACATTCCATCTATCTATTTATCTAACATTCCATCTATCTATCTATCTATCTATCTATCTATCTATCATCCATCCATCCATCCATCAAACCATCCTTCTATCCATCTAACCATCCATCTGTCAATCCATCTATCTATTCTGTCTATCCATTCACTTATCCACCTATCTATCTATCCATCTTTCTATCCACCTATCTATCTATTGCTACCTTCATTCACGAGGAAATGCTACATCCATCCATCCACCTATCTATCCACCTATCTATCCATCCATCTCTCTATCCATCTGTCAATCCATCTGTCCACTTATCTATCCATCCATCTACCCATACATCTACCTGTTTATGCCTCACCTTGCTTGCTACCTTAATTCACAAGGAAATGCTACATCCATCCATCCATCCATCAATCCATCCACTTATCTATCCATCCGTCCGTCCATCCATCCACTTAAATATCTGTCCATCTACCTGTCCATCCCTCACCTTGTCTGCTACCTTCATTCACAAGGAAATCTACATCCATCCATCTATCTATCCATCCACCTATCTATCTATCTTTCCATCCATCCGTCCATCTGTCTGTACATCCCTCAACCTGACTGCACCTTCCTTCACGAGGAAATGCTACATCCATCCATCCACCTATCCATCTTTCCATCCGTTCGTCCATCTGTCTGCTACCTTCATTCACGAGGAAACAATACATACTGTAGGTATACAGGTATATCACTAAACAAGCATATTTAAACACACAGTCAACTTAGAAATCACATACACTGTTGAAACATATACCTTCTATTCAGCATCCCATTTGAGAGCTGCAAAAATAACAGGGCAGCCACCCATAGCCAGTGACCGCGACCGGCAATGATGCGTATCTATCAGAGGTTCTACAGTATGCCTCATGCAGATTTTTTCTTGTTCCACACTCTTTAACTCAAATTACAGCTTCAATTTGGGACAAAAGGAGAGGGAACGATGACTAAACAAGGCCTCAAGGTGGACTGCCTACAAGTGGGAGGAATGTGTCCGGTACAGAATGTTTTCAGTGGGAGGGGAAGGGAGGAGACGGATGTCCTGACCCAAGAAGAAATCTCATCTCTCCCATAAATCTCTAGTTTTGGAGCAGGGCGTTAAGAGACACAGACATGTTAACAAGTTAAAGAGAGACACCATGCGACCGCAGTTTCTTGGGCTGGACTGAGACTGTCATCTTCAATATCTGTGGAACGTGAGGGGATGACAGCTGAGATGGAAGGGGGCCGAAATGCCTCTGACAGGCTGGACAGGAAGGAGATGCCTCAGAATCCAGTCAGGGTGTACGAACCTCAAAAACTTAAATGAACCCATCTGTGCTGCTGCCACTGAAGATCAAACTGACCCCACGTGATAAATCACAGCACCTTTGCACATTATCCTCCAACAATTATTTGCACGCTAACAACCAACCAAACTAAACATGACTCACTTCCAACTGCATTGTAAGGGAATCTTCAAAACTGAAAAGCTGATCTGAAAAGATGTCTGAAGAATATCTTCGCCTCTCTTAAAGAGGACTGGTGCCGTCAAGCCCAAAAAAAATACTATAAAGGTATTATAAAAGTGATTCATTCAACTTGTGCATTATTCCAAGTCTGCTGAAGTTACACAATAGTCATTTTTATGAGGAACAGGCAGAAATTATTGCTAGATAAAACTACCCTCCAGTGAGAGGTTGACTGCTACAACTGAGTCAGTGGATTGAACTCAATAACTGGATCAGTCTGATTTGTGAAAGATCCATATGGGTTGGTTTTGTGAACTAGATCTCAATCAAAAAACTATTTATTCACACATCAGGCATCATTAATTCTCTTATGAAAATGCTAAGGAGAGCTAAAGGACATAGCTACGGTAAATAACGACTTAAATTTCAGCCTGAATATAGCACATGAGTCATACAAACTACAAGTTATGGCGTTTTATGGTACCTTGTTGTCATTTCGCCTAACAGCATCATCCCTTATTTTCTTTCTTTACATGGAGAAGGCCCAGAATATTCACCGCAGAAAATTAATTTTCACAGAAGAAAGTAAGTCACACAGGTTTGGAACAACATGCGGATGAGTAAATAACAACAGAATGTTCAGTTTTGGGTGAACTATCCCTTTAAGTTGTGGTAAATCTGTCTACAGTCTAAAAATACCACTCAACAGCATGAAAGGTTTAAGACAAGGAGGCTGTTGTGTAAATGTATTATCTAATAAAAATTCTTACGTGAAGCAGAGATATTACCACAATTCTGAGTAATGCCTGGTTGATTCGGCTTTGCTTATGACTAAGCACAAACCTTCAAGTGTCGTGATTTCAAGTTAGTGACCCAACGCAGACAAGTGGGAAACAGGAATGTCATGCTAACTCACCTCTGTTCTCAAACACACTCACACACACACCTTAGAGAGCAGCTGTAATCCTTATGTCTTATCGTTACACCATCTGATCGATCTCACAGCAGACACGATCCAACTCTCTCATCTATCAGTCCATCTCTTTCTTTTCCTGCTCTCTCTCCATCCGTCCAATGATAGCCTTAGGGATCGATGAGGGAGGAAGGGTTTGACAGAGGCGGATGTGATGGACAGACAAGTCTCAAAGGGTTAATCTGGCAGCATGTTTTTAGAGACGCCGCAGGCCTGATCCAGAGAGACTGACACCTGATAGACCAGGCATTTTGGGAGAACATACACAGGAGAGATACAAAGTTTTTGAGAGCTAAACACAGTTATGTTCACACAGTTCAGTTAGAGTGAGGACTGCATTTTATAAGCAAATTGAAACTTTTTTTTTTTCAGGACTCATTTTTAAAATCAATAACTACTGTATAGTTACAAAAAAGGATTTAGATTTAATTATTTGTTCTTTATTCATCCATTCATCATTCTGTAAATTATTATTATATATAGTCCACATATATACATGAATATATATAGAATTTCAATTTTATAAGTTGTAATATAAATTTGTTTATATACACACACAAGTATATAATTGTGTGTGTGCTGACACCGTTTTCAAATGTATAATAATTTACAGTTTATAATTATATTTATTAAATAGCATTGGCAAAACTATTTATAAATATTAAATAAATTTATAAATTTAAAATACATAACATTTAAATATATACACACAATACATTTATAATTATCATTGTTTGATAATTAAGTTACAATAATTTAAAGTTTATAACTATATTATATTTATAGTTGTTTATAATGGTGGTGTTGATATAAATAATATTACATTTATTTTAATATATATATGTTTTAGAACTAAATTCAGTTGAATAATTAATTTACAAGTTCATGATTATATTTATAGACTTAAAAATATGTATTTATAACAGAAATACTGTAACATTTGATTGCATTTTTAATACAAATGTATATTATTAGTGCCGTCAAATAATTAATTGCGATTAATCGTATCCAAAATAAAAGTTTGTTTCTTGCTTCTTAAATTCTTATATTTTATATACATATATATATATATATATATATATATAT
>SCHK01444941.1:0-11129 GCA_004124795.1 Poropuntius huangchuchieni
TATTGCTATTTACACTTAGTGCAAATAGCCGCTGCCATTTTTAATACTGTAATGGTAGGTTTAAGGTTGGGGTGGGTGTACACGTCACACCACATTAATATAATGCAAAATCTGCTAGTAGCATTTTTTACTGGCGAATTATGCAACTGTTTTAGCTACTGCGGGTATTTGTAACCAATCAGAAAGAACGAACGAATCTTTAATTACTCTTATTTTTTATTCGCTGGTTTCAGTCTTGAATGACTCTGGTTTTAAAGAATCGGTTGAGTGAATGACTCACTAAAGGGTTCTATCAATGATTCATTCATAAAACACAAATACGTTCACTTGCCGCCGCCTACTGGTGTATCCGTTAATCGCGTTCTGTGTTTCAACTGCAAAGAATGGTTAATTGCAAAATGTTTAATAACGAGACCCGGTTAGTTCCGCTGGACTTTGAGAAGAATGTAACATGAAAATGCACAACCGAAAGGAAGGATAATGTTTTAAGGAGGACCGTATGTTAGAACATGGAATCTTTGACGTTTTAGAGGTAGGTAATGCGGCTTGTTTATTTCACATTGTGTGAGTTGATTACGACTCCAGTTTTAGCAAATTGAATTCGTTTAGCATGATTTAAGTGTTTATCTGAAACATGCTGTTGGTGTGAGTGCGGTAAGGGTTGGCTTGTTTTCAACTTAACTTCAACTTAACTTAACATTGGGCGCATTGGGCCTTAGTGTGTGTTTGGTACGGATGTTATGATATATCAGAGACGGATGTGTGTGTGCTAATAATCATAAATCATACCAAATATGGTCTAATGATATAAACATATCCTGCGAGACATTATAATTCTAGTTTCTGTATTTTACATATTGTGCCAGTTTTATGTCCCTCAGTGATGGCCCTTATAGTCTAGACCTGTATTATTAGATTTTTTTTTAAACATTTGGGAATATTTTTGAATCTATTTTCCCCTAAAGTTCAAGGAAAGTTACGCTGCTGGATTTTCTCTCTGTGTTGAGTGGTTTGCAGGCTTCCATGTGGATCCATATGCCTCTTTTCTGTTCCACCTGTCATCACTCTAGCTGCACATGCAGCTCTCAAACCCACATCTCTTATTCATGTTCATACTACAGTATAGCAAGGTATTCAATTTCCACTATACTATCCAAGATACCTGAGACACAGGCGCCTGTTCTCGATTGAATACAGCAGATTTAGAAAGAGAACTTTGTATGAATGTTTTTCCATTTCTTGCTCTCTCTTTTATTTTTACCTCTCAGACATTTTACCCTACTCAAGGTATGCCATATGTTATGGATCAGGACAGTAATCAAGAGGGCAATTTTAGGTTACTAGCACTCACCCTTGTGTTGTGTATGTTTACGTGTACCATGGTAATACTACAGTACAATGTCTACATTTATGACTGTGGTATTCATTGAATAACATGGTATATGTCAAATTACCATGGTAATACCATTTTAAACAATCACTTTACCATAGTAATAGTAAAGTAAATATTTTGTAATTTGATAGCCACAAAAGCAACTCCAAATGCTCTTAAATCAGTATAATGATTGCTATGAATATTTTTTCCTCCCTTTTAAAGTTGCAAAGACTGTTTATTTTGCTACTGTAACTAATATGCATGATTTTATGGTTAGTTTTATTTTATTCATCGCATTTAGTATTGTTTATTCATTATTTTTCACAACCCTATCAGAACAAACCTGTGACCCATTTCTGGGTCACGACCCAGCAGTTCAGAAGTTCTGCTCTAAATGATCATCTCCATTTGAGGGCTTTCCAGGCATCTGGTTCTCACATAGGTCAGTTAGGAAAAGTGGCCAGCTTGAGGGGCTTGATCTCATTTAGTCTTTATTGGTACATGGGCTCTGTATCTCACGCCTTCACCCAGGAGGGCTTGAGGTGAGGAATTTGACACTAGCAGAACATTTGCAGTTATTAATTTACTCACTTAGGACCCAATATATTTATGTAGCTGTTTAGCTGTAATAATAACTACTGATGTTACCTGAGCTCCCAAATCTATTTATTTAGCAGACACTTCCTCAATCTAGTTACTAAATACTGTTATGTAATGTGTTCATGTGGGTTCTTTACAGTACACATCTAGGCTAATGCATAGACGATAAATAATAATTAATCTTCGCTTACTACAATAGTTGCAGTCCATCTGGATGTTAACTTCTTGACACCCTCAAAATTCCCACAAACAGTCAGGAACAAATTGTACCTTCATTAGTGGCTGGAGCCTGTCAGCACTTTTTTTTTTTACTGTTGTTTTACCATTCTTCCTTTTTATTCACCTCTTGTTAATATGGTTAGTAAAATGCATCTGATAAAATACTACGCCAGTAGGCAGTATTTAGTGGAGCTATATAATTTCAGGGTTTGAGTTCAGTTCATAGGACTGTTGGGCGGTGTGGAGCACGGCAGCTTTTACGACCTAAAATCTCATCCTCACACCTGGATGTCCAACCGAAGGACAGACTTGCAGATTCTGAGAGACATGTAGGCGTGGTGTAGCGCTGGGTGCCCTGCAGAGACGGACCGCTGACCCTGCCGTGAACCGTGATCTGGGTTTGATTAAAAGGGTCCTTTAAATCTTGCTCGCTAACAATGTGCTCAAGGCATGTTCTGCCGTAAAAAAACATTTTTTTTAGGCATTCCCCGTTGAGTTCAAAACAACAACCAGAAGGCCAAGGGAGCCGAGAAGAAAGGAGAGAAATGTAAAAACGCAAAAGGCATTTTGCCAGTGAATAGATTCAGTGCAGGGTGGCATCGAAGAAGGGGGTACTGAGGAATTTACAAAAGCTGTTGAGGGTTGAAAGTGAGATTAGATCGAGTCCAGATTGAATCAAAGAAGGTTTATCCCATTATTTAACGGAGTGCACAGGTATGGCTTTTTCTCCATGACTGCTAAAGGAGTCATGAACCAGATGGATGTCATAAGTCAAGTCTTCTTTACAGTAAATATTCTAAGTGCATGTCTTTATGGACAAATTGATTCTGATTGGTCAGTCACAGAATTCAGTTGTCGAATATTTGAGAATGTGTTTCAAAAATGGCACTAAACTGTATACTAGACCAGCAACTGATTTTATGTCAATCCACTAATTTATATTTCTGGACGGCATTTATTGAACGAGTCAGTGTTTCGGGGTTGAACACGTTCGCATTATCAAACAAACCGAATAACTGGGGCATGTTTTTTGTGAACCTGCTCGTTCTTAGTAGATTTGTAGACATGCACATTTTAACAAAGGATAATACTTTTAGGTATGAACAACTTGATGATTTGTAACAAATCAGTGAAATGTTGAATGATACTCAAAGGAGGTGATTCAATGGCTTGCTCGATGAAATTTTTATCTTTTTGGTGATCAGATTCAAAAGATTTGAGTCATTCTCTCCTTAGCTGAGTGGATTCCTTCTCTGTAAAATTTCAGTCTTATCTTTAATTAAATAGATTTAAAGCCAAAAAAAAAGGCATTTGCATTAGGATAGTTATTTGCTTGTCCATCTTATTTTTAAATCAAGTTAACTTGAATGTTCTTTTAATAAGCATTAGCATTGCTTTGTTGGACCCTCTTCTTCCTTTTTTTTCTTTTTTTAATACATTTTCCTCAAAATGTCCACAAATTACTTCAAGATGACCCAGTACAGACTAAAGAACCTAATTAGGCCTGTGGCTTCATTTACCAGAATCACATTAGCTAGTGAAGACTTGAAACAGCAAACATGCTGTTTCATCATTACCACAACAACATATCCTACGAGCTGAGAATCGATTTGAGCGGCTGAGCTCAATCAGCCTTCAGAGGAGCTTTGAGAGGAGACCAAGCCAGACTAAGAATGGAGATGAGCTGGCGTTGAGAGAAAGGAGACTCCAGATTTCGCAATGGTTGCAACATCTGCAGTCAATGAAGCATTAAACCTGAACTTTCCAGAACCCTTCAGGAAGAGAGGACACAGAAAGAGAGAGAGAGAGAGAGAGAGGGAGAAAGGCTCCAGCAAAGAACCTTCATCCCCTGAAGTTATAAAACTGGTTTACATTTGGGTTGTGGTGCTGTCCAGTGTCTGCCCTCATCACGCCCTCCTTTCATATCCTTTATGTCTTACTGATGAAACGTTTATCTATCTTTCTGTAAAAAGTTGGATAAGGTAATACCTTTTTTAATTTATTATAAAATGCCATACTTAATTTTGTACACCAAAAAATCTGTTGTGAATATGTATATTTCTTTATGGTATATAACAAACAGGCAATATAAATAAAAATAATTTTGTGTGTTCTTGTAATATTTGATAGAAAAATAAAACTCTACTGCAAATCACAAATCCAACCACTGCGTGCACCAGCAGAATTTTGCTGGCATATAATGGGGAAAATTTGGTACTGCGCCCAAACAAAATCCTACTAAAAGCTCATTTTTTGAGATATCAACCTCAAATTTGGAACACAACTTTTTTAGATTTATAGCTTTGATTTTCTAGCAGGTTTATAGTTCAACATGTTGCATAAAATATATATTTTATATAAAATATTGTTCATAAAAGACCTTAGAAAATTAGACCTTTAAAATTAGACCAAACTTAAGTCTGTGATCCCAAGCTTCAAATTTTATGACAGTTTTTGACATGGACATTTTTGTCCATTATGGACCTATGTGTAACTTTTTTTTATTGACGCTCAAGGGTTAAATACCATTTTATTATTTGAACTGAGGTTCCTTTTACTGGAAGTTCTCAAATCTCTCTCACCTTCGCTGAAGCACTAATTGTACATCTTGATGAGTTCTGGTAGACCGCTTCTGTTGTTTTTTCCATTAGACTATTTCTGAACCCGTCCTCTTTTTGAATCTGCCTTTTAGACTCATTTCCTTCCTCTCTGATCTCTGATTTGTTCTGTGGAGTGGTCGCTGAGAAGAACCAGGACCGCAAGTCTGACGTTCTCTTCAAGTCAACTGTGACGCTGCAATCCGTCATCAAGAGGCCCGAGTGTGTTTTGATGAGGAATCCTTTAGGAAGAGCTGTATATTAAGTGAATCAAATGTCAGAAAGCTGCATTTGGATGAGATTTTCCAGCATTTGTGGACATCATTTGACCGAATAACTGTCTGTTGTTGAAACATGGGGTGGGCTTTTGCAGCATTGGTGGCTGCAGCTCCATTGCTCTCCTCATTTCCATCTCCCTCAATCCTGAAACAGGAGGAGGAAAGTAAATAAGTCAGAGCTCTCAAAGATTAGGTCATCTGTGCTTTGACCTACTGCCAGCCAAAATATTGTGTTGTGGTTTCATTACCAACCCAATCAGAGCCACATAATTAAAACATTTGTTTACTTCATTCATCTTCTTCCATTCCTTGCTTCACTCAAAACAAGGATTGGAAATCCTCAGTGTCTGATTCCCGGTGTTAAATTATATTAAGATAATTAACTGATAGCTCTGCTAATTATGTGTGTTAAAGCTTGTATCAGTCTTATCTAGATCTTTGATGTTACAAGGGCGATTCTTTACATTTGCTATGATTTTACTCTAATTTATGCACAGTAAGCTAACCGTTAAAATGTTTGTCTATTAAATAAAATAGGCTAAGTTCACTAATATTCTTGAAACATTACTGATGACCCACTGAAATACTGATATTTGCTCTCACTGATTTATTCTTTCAGATATTATCTTCAGTGTGAACCATCTAGCCAACTGTTTAATTGAACCCTGTAGGAATTTTTCTTGTGTTTCATTATTCACTAATATCTCTGCCTGTCTTTTAACCCCTTTAAAATCTGTTTAAAGTAAAATATCCTTTTCATAAGACACACTGGCCCCATTTTATCTTGTATGGACTGCTTGTGCTTGGTTTTATGAGGTACTTAAGATTCAAAATAATGCGGCTTGCTTGTTGCAGGTTATGTTTGCTTACAATTTGTCGTAGTTGCTTAGTTCCCAAAATACCACAAACAGCAGAAGAAATACTGTGTTCAGCATCTTTGAAATTCAGTGGAACATTACGTTTCCCAGTTGATCTGAGAAACCAGTGGCTAGTAAACATCTGCTGACCGTGCTTCACCATTTCTCTTCAAGCAGAAATCTGCAGCAGACATTTAACCACAGATCAGCTTGAACCATAATGATGGAGGATGGAAGGAGATTAGTAAATAGATTGCTTCATCAGAGACAAATCTTCTTAATGCCAAAATTATTTAAAAATGAAATACGTACAGATTTTTGCAAAAGCAGAAATCATCTCCCTTCCTATGATGTGCAACTGTTTTCTATTGATAACTGATATAATAATAAATGTTTCAGCATATTAAAATGATTTCTGTGACACCAAAGACTGGAGTAATGGCTGCTGAAAATTCAGCTTTGCCATCACAGAAATAAATTCCATTTTTTAATAGAAAAAAAACCTAATTGTTGTACTGTTTCTTAATATTACTGTTTTTGCTGTATTTTTGATCAAATAAGCAGCTTTGTTAACCATAAGAGACTTTTTTTCAAAAACATAGGGTAAAAAAAATCTTACTGACCCCAAACTTTTGGGTTTAATTAGTGTATTAGTGTAATTAAACTTAATTGTAAATCTTAATTCTTAATGGCATTTTTGTGGCGTTAACTAAAAATGCAAATACTGTCACCATTTACTCACCCCAGGACTTTGTTTAATTATTTAAGACCTTTTGTGTTTATAGGCTGGATGCAGGCTTTTGGGATGGAAGCAGGCTGACAGGGTGTAAGTGGAGTATCTCAGGGGTTTTACTTTGTGCATGTGCACAGTTTGTGTGTGGTGTGGTAGCTCCAACTCCACCTGCTCACCTACTACAAAACACTCCTGGCGGCCCCTCGCAAGTACCTTTCACCATCTCTGGAGTGCTGACACAAGACAAATAAGTCCAGTGATCAAAGACGAGTATTCGACTTGAAATAGTTTGGTTGTAATGAAAGCCCTTGTGATGAGCTGTCTTGATCAGACTCAGCAGGTGTCTAGAAATATGCCAAGATGATGAGTGACGGAAAGATGATTTGCCCAGGTGTGAGGGTCAGATAAAGGCAGTTGAAGGGAGGACATGGGATTGCAAAGCAGCTCAGAGGTCAATCTTTTCTTATTAGCCTCCTCGCTCAGGACTTGACATGAGACATAAAAAGATTATATTTTTTGTAATACTCCTTATCAGCCAGTCTGTCAATTGGAGACAATGTGATTACAGTCTCTGTGGATGTCTGTAGACCGCACACAAATCTCAGCATAGACCACAGGCAAAAAAAAAACAAAACTTGGGACTGGTTGTTGGAAATGATTTAACTTTTCTTTTTTTTTTTTACTTTGTTCAAGACGAAGGTCTGAGCCAAAACAAGAGATTGGCTTGTACTGCTCAGCTCATCTAGTTAACATACCATATTGATTTGAAGTTCCTTCCTTTATTGGTATTTGATGAGCACAGCATGCTTTACCCAGTTGTCCTTTGGGACCTCAGCATCCCATGTGAACTCTATTTGCTCTTACCGTTAATTGAAAATGACTTTGGCGTCATTGTTTTCCTTCATCATTTTGTTCTATTTCTAATGAAAGCCTTTTGTTGTGGCTCTCGGATGCAGGATCGATTATTTTTATATTTATTTTCTATATATCACCCTTCCGAAACCTCTAATAATGGTGGTCTAGGAGAATCCCACAACAAAACCACAGTTTGTGGGAAAGATTCGCATTTTGACGTCAATGGAAATGTGTTTCCTGTCTTTACTTTGGCCAGACAAGTCAGCATAACGGTAGTGGGTGCTTAACTAGAAGACAATAAAAAAGAGAAAGGATTCTCACCACACATTCATTATTTGATATGCACACATATGCAAATAAACAAGCACACAAACATTTAGAATTTTGATGTAAACTCTAGCCCAAGGTGGTTGAGCGGTAATTTCTGGCATTTACACTTAAAAAGCTTTCCTGGTCTGTGTAAGGCTTTGTAGCTCCAATGCATCATCAATCCTAATCATTAAACAAAGGAAATATTTCAGTACAAAACCAAACTTCGCTATTTGTGACCATAGATGCTTTTTGTTGTCAGGAAATGGAAAAGCAAGCAGGAGATTTATGCCCTGAATTGGTCTTTTTAAGATGTTCAGAACGTTTGAAATAATAGATGAAATACTGATATATTTGAACCCTGTTCTCTTTTTTTCTGTACTTTATTTTCAGTAGATTGTCCAAGGAAGCATTCCACAACAAAATAATTGCTTCTAAATATATGTGCAAAATAGAAATGTGGCTTTTTTTATTTAAAGGAATAGTTCACCCAGAAATGAAAATTCTGTCATTAATTATTGTAATTAATGTCGAAGTCTGACACGGAAGAGAATAAATGTTAAATAAAGTTGTATTCTCATACAAAATGTACAAAAAAGTATTCTCGTAGCTTCGTAAAATTACAGTTGAACCACTGATGTCACTTGGACTATTTTAACAATGTCCTTGTTACCTTTCTTGGCCTGGGAACGTTTCAGTTGCATTATGCAGGGTTAGAAAGCTCTCAGATTTCATCAAAAATATCCTATTTTGTGTTCCGAAGATGAACAAAGGTCTTATGGGTTTGGAACAACATGAGGATGTGCTCTAAAATCTCTTTTTCTAGTGATTGGCAGCAATCTGTTTTTTTTTTTCAGATTGTCAGACACTTTATTCATATTGTTAAACTGCATATGGTGTTACCAGTCAGCGTTTTTATGTAATATCCACAATTTGAGGAATTTTTAGAGATGGTATCTTCTCTGTGACCTTTTATTTTTGACCTTTCACTTTACTCTGTGACCATTTACTTGCTTTTTACTAATTCTAGTGTGATTTCAAGTGTAGACAGCTAGAAATAATGTGAAATCTTTTTCTTGTGAGAAGACAAAAGAGTTAAAAAAAAGAGGGACATATGTTTGAAAATGTCCTCACAAATATTAAAACATTTTTGAAGTTATTTGAAGTTATACTCACTATTTGAAATGATCATAAATTGGCCAAATCACAGTTTTTGTCCATTCATTGGAAGTCAGTGGGCTCCAGTATTGTTTGGACCCCAACATACTTTGAAATATCTTTTTTGTGTTCCACAGACGAAATAATTGGTTTGCAATGACATGAAGGTGAGTAAATGATGACAGAATTTTTATGTTTTGGCGAACTGTCCCTTTAATAATGTCAACAGGTTTCTGTGAGGTTTGAGGTTTAGATCTGAGGATGAAAACTATTGAGAGGTCATCACTAATACAGCTGTAAAATTCTGTGTATGTGTGAGTATCCGTGTGTTACACTTTCCCATGAGAGAAATCTGGCGAGGGTCAGCGATAGGTTAACACTATACCCATGTCCTCATCAGCACTCCATTAACAGATCTGTGTGTGTGCATGAGTGTGTGTGTGTGTCAGGGTCAGCAATAGGCCGTGTCTAAATCAGAGGTCCACTGTGGTCAAAGGCAGGTCACCAGACGCTCATTAACGTAGACACCAACTCATAATAATAATGTTAACATACAGAACACCCATGCTTATGAAACCCAACATGTACTTTCCGTTCTACGAACATCCTTTATAGCCATTTTGACAGTAAATCCATATGGTAAATGCCGCTACAGATCTATTTGGCGTTAAAACCCTTTGTCCCAGTCCCATCGGCCTCTGCAGGCTGCACGGTCGGGTTGCTCTGCTGAACTTGTGCTGAACATTTTTACTGCACTGCCACCAACCTTGCTCCGCCTGTAAATCTGACAGAAAATTTGTTTGGCCTTTGACCCACGGGTGTCCCTCACGAGGCTCATACAGCCGGGGTCTGTTAAAACTATCACAGGGGAGGAACGCTCTCTCTGTGTATGTGTATAAGGACTAATGAGAGACTGGGGCCGTTTGACTCAAGCTGTAAATCTGTAACCCCCCCACTTTCTCGCATACACAAACGCATGCACACATCGCCACCGTCCTCTGGCAGAATTTCACAGGCCTCTGTGCTCTAAAATAATGGCTTGTGTTCTCACAGTAAATACTCACTATTGCTCTGTTGTGGTACATTTTTGCACTTTTCACCCTGTTCTCATTAGAAAAAAAACAAGAGAGAGAGAGATGAGGAAGGGGATGAAACAGCTTGTTTGGAGAGGTGAAGAGGTCATATTTATGGAAGCCCGCAGCCGTGATTTTTGGGTCGGAGTAATTGGTTAATTTTTAACAACTGCTCCAGTAAGTCTAACCAATCGTGTTGTATAATCCCGGTTAGAGCAGTTGACCTCTGATCCGTGTGCCAGGCTGCAGGGCAGCATTCTGTCTGTATAGGAAGTGACTTTTTACCATCAGAGCCAATGTTTAGTGTATTTTTCATAGACCGGCCCCATAAACTTTGGTGTTATGGGAAGCAATGCGGCATTTGTAAGCATTCACTGCATGCAATGTTAACTGCGGTCATAAATGTCTGAGAAAAATATACAGAGGGATTTTGAGCCCGTGTACAGGATGAAACTGTGTTGTGTGGGCAAAAGGTCTCTGACCTCAAGGCCGAGTGTTCCTTCCAAAAACATGCACTCTTAGACTGACTAATCCCGGCATAGATTTTACTGAAAATGACCCTCGTTTTACAGTGGTGGGAAGTTTCGTGTCTCCCACATGTCCGGGGCAGAGTGACACATGTTTAAAGATATCCTTTTCCTTTTCCTCACCACTGGTATGTACTTTTTTGCTACTATTGATTACGTGATGTTCTTTCATCCTGTTTTTCTTTTGTCCCCTGACTGTAGTAAAGTTGATATAATAATTCAGACATTCCCAAACCCATTCCCAAGACATTTTAAATTCCCATTCACTGTAATTGAGTACATTTCAAAGAAGTAAAATTAAATCAGTTTTGAATTTGAACTCAATTCATCTCTGGGCTGAACTGAGACAGAAGAGCTTGCATGCTGTAAATACTGTAGGGCTGCAAAATGATTAATCACAACTAACACAATAAAACATAAAATTATAATATATAATTTATATTATAAACATTAAAAAATAATTACATTTTTTATATCCTCTTGAGACCCGTCTATGGAGTTTTTGCAACTGTAGTGGACATTATATTTTAGTGAATTTCTCTGAGACC
>SCHK01444942.1:2528-15114 GCA_004124795.1 Poropuntius huangchuchieni
AGTTACGTTGTCAGTGCGGTTTAAAAGAGCTATAAGCGCTACCAGACGACGAATAAGGGCCTTATCTAGCGAAATTTTTAAAATTGTAAATTTTTTTAAATTAAAAAAAAATATATTAAACTTACATGCTTTATAAACGCTTTATAAAATCATGCAACAGCGACGTGCATATCCGCTTGAACTGCTTCCGGGTTTCAGAGTCAACAGACGGGAGAAAAAAGCATTTCTAAAGCATATATGTTTTTATATTTTTTTTAAATGACCAATCGTTTTCGCTGTTAACATCCATTGCCGAAATATTTTCATCCAAAACCTACATTTCTTTTCGACTAAAGACAGAAATACATACACATCTTGGATGGCATGGGGGTGAGTAAATTATCATGAAATTTTTACTTTGAAAGTGAACTAATGCTTTAAGATGAATATCAAAAGAATTAAATATTGTAAACTGAAGTCAGTTGTTAAAACTATAATGATACCAGTTGTCCTATAGTATCAGTAGTACTTTTGCAGTGCTGTACTTGAAATCTTACTGAGAATTTTGAAATTTGACTGGCATTGTTGCTAAAATTGACTGCTAATTGTGATATTGTGAAATCGGCGGCAGTGTTCAACTGTATAAGGCAGCAATTCACATGACTTGATTGCTCCTTGCGTGCTTGCATGATGTCGCTCAGTGTTATTGTATCACTAGTGGTCTCTGTCGCTCAAGTCACTTCAGAACGCTCACTCTCATTGAAAATGAATGACTTACGATTACTTTATGCTGTTGGCTGTGACATGCACTGTGTTTCTATATAGACGTCTCGAGTGTCCCCTGGTGTTTGGAGGGCCCTTTTAACTCACTGCAGTGGATTTGTTTGCTCATCAGAAGTCTGAGACCTTCTCACTGCATCAGTTCTCTGTGAGTGGCAAGGACTGACCTCATAGCTCAGCACACCGGCTCTCAAGATAGATCTGAAAAACAAAACCGTGTCAGTATTCTGGGGCGACTTATGAATGTGACCCTTAGTGCGCTAATAGCTGGCTGCCCTGCCAGTGCAACAGTAATCATTCCCAACAAGCCTTTGCTATGTTCCAGTGTGAGTATAAAACCTGCGCACAGGTTATTTACATTTACAATCATGCAATTAGTCCTAGCCAAGCAAATGGCTTTGAAATGAAGTATTATATAGACCTTGATGCCGCATGAACATCTACCAGCAGCATTCATTACAGGTTCGGATTTAGCTGCTTCATTTGCCTTTGGAACAGGGATAGGAGTACTCCTAAATGAAAAGATACAAATGACACCATATTTGGTGACGTTATGAACCATTACTGCCCTGAAGAAATGTGCGAATATGATAGCAAACATTTGCAGAAGAGCCTGGCGTGGGTGTCTCCTCGGTGTAACAGCGATTTGTTAATTGGGTCCCCAGTAAGAAGCTGAGGCCTGTATGCTGTGAAAGTGTGTTTCCTGCCTGTACTGATGCCTGCAGGGCAGCTGCCTTTAGTAACCACAGGTTCTCCTGTGAGAGCCTTTGATTTGGTCAATAAAGTGAGCCTGGTGATTTCAGAGAGCCTCTCGAGTGTATGTTGGTTAGGATTATTGCGTCTGGTGAATGAGAATGTAGCAGTTGACTGGCTCATTTTGTTTTGGGTGTTTGTACTTAATTAAACAATGCAAATGTTTAGAAACTAAGCAAGAAACTAAGCATATAATACGTACATAGGTAGTTATTAATTAAATTACCTATGTTTTTTCGTAGTTTATTTGTAGACCTTTGAAGCATTGGATGATCCAGAAATGGAAAATCATCATTTATTCAGCAAATGCAGCAATTTTTTTATATTCTCTTATCCTTTGTCCATCCACTGAAGTTCAGAAACTCAAACGTGCTTTGTGACAAACAAGAACAAACCTCATTGGCTCTCACGTGTCAAGCAAGCATGTTTTGTTTGCCATTTTTGATGGGCTCTATGTATGTGCATTGATGTGTAAATGAGTTAACGAAACCTGTTCAAGTGATTGTGTCTCTTCAGAAGACTTAGATTATAAACCATTTTGAAGTCAAAGTTTTGTTGTAATAGACTTTCATTGGAAGAACTATATTTAAAAGGACTGGTTTTTGTGTTGTCATGCTGTTGTCAACTAGAAAGCTTTCCAAGTCATGTTAGCATGTGATAATTATCAGGCTCATTACCTTAATCGTGTTTTGTTAATCGTTTCAACTTGCACTGACTAAGTGAACACTGTAAAGCGCTGTCACATCTTTCTTTGGGAGTTCGTTTTCACCTGGGAACCCAAAACTGCATGGAGGTACGGTTGGAAATATACTGAATAAATGAGTGATATCGGGTCTTGGCGGGTGGACAGAATAGCCACGGGGGCCATGTGGCATATTGACTTTCATTAGATCTCACTCGACGCGCAATTGAGTTTGTCAGTGAAATGCGATCAGACCCATCAGCTGTCTGCTGGAGATGCTCCCTGTCCCTGCTACCGTCATGCTAGCGGACCCAGATACCTTTTCACAAACCATCTCTTCATTTCGCTTCCTCTCTTTCCCTCTTCAAGCTTAACAGACCCGTAGTAATTAATTGTGCCATACAGGGTCATCTCAGACTGAGATATGTGGATGATCTGTTTAAATGATCTGGTTATACAGTAGTGCTTTAAAACCAAGGTTCATATTCATAAATAGAATTAATGTATTATTACTATTAAATTAATGTTATTATTATTATTAATTATTTAATTAATTGTTAAGGTTAACATTAAAAATTCATAATGAGAATGAATAGACTATTACATTTTTATTACTATTAGTAGTAGTTATAGTTTCTGTGCACTATAATTAGCCTGATTATTTCTTGAAAATCAGTTACTTTATTAAATGGTTGTATGTTTTGGTCAGTGCAGTTTTTTAAATGTTGGCCTACACATGCAGAGGACTTGTGATCGTTGCCTCACTTCTTGCATCACGTTCATAGTATTTAAGATTGTATGTCATGTTCTTA
The DNA here is from genome assembly GCA_004124795.1 of Poropuntius huangchuchieni. Taxonomy (NCBI): domain Eukaryota; kingdom Metazoa; phylum Chordata; class Actinopteri; order Cypriniformes; family Cyprinidae; genus Poropuntius; species Poropuntius huangchuchieni. The sequence goes on from SCHK01444942.1 coordinate 5,535, forward strand.
ACCCCATAAGACCCTTGTGTCCGACAAGTCTTTAATCGTTCAGCCAACCCACTTACTAGCTGATAAAGAGAATGTGTAGTTTTTCACATCCCTAATTGTTACTGACATGATGTGCCCTCAGTACAACATCAGCCGTTGTTTTTACTTATTAGCACAGACAAATATAATGTACAGTGACAGCAATATGTCATCAAAACATGAGACATTTTGAACTGGCCTACAAAAGCAGCCTCTGTCTCTCGAATAGTCGGGAGGGAAAATGAATACTCTCATTGAAGTACTTAATATGCAGGATTTGTCCTCAAAGATGAACAATTACTCTGGAGGCCTGAGTAGGGCCAAAAGCATGGTGGACAAATGAAGAGAATAGTGTTTGTGTTGGGTATTTTGTTAGTGTGACACCAGGAGTGACCCTTCAGAGTATTCAGTGTCAGTGTAATTGTGAAGATAAAACAGGGAGAGCAAACCAATGCAGTGGCTCTCAAACAGCCCGGAGCCATGAAAGAGCCCCTTTATTCCACGGGCCGAGCTCCGCTCATGAGAAACTACAGACTTGCCTGTGAACCTGGACTCACGGCGATCAAAGTATCTCACGCTGATGAGCCTTGCAGTGGTTTTCAAATCAAATCATGCCGTTTAACGTGCCCATGCACTTACGACTGGCGTGAAGATGATATTATCCCAATGGATGGTAATGTTTTGCCACACACACACACTGTGGGAGCTGTGGGTGAGCTGTTAACCATAGCTTTTCACCGGGAATGGTTTGGGTGTCCTTGCAAATCCTCCAGTCTCTTGTGGGATTAGGGACACTAAACCCCTTTTCCCCCTCTCCTCTTTTCACAGGGCTGTGTCTCACTCTCTGTGGAATGCTACTTTACCGTGACCTTTCACCCACACGCTCAATGCATTGGAAGGTGGGGGAGGCGTGTGTGTGTGTGTGTGGGTGCGTAATGGGAAGAAGGTGGTTCGTAACGGATGTGTGCTCAGGTGAAAGTACAGTAAACCAACGTCATATTCTCCTAATCTTTTAAGAATCTTGAAAGGAAATGGATGTCAGCATAGAGAGAAATTTTAGTGTATGGTCGGTGCTAACATCAGTCATCTATGTGCAAAGTAACACAGTTTCATAGTATTTTTAAACACGCTTAATTGCACAAATACAGTAGTTTGAGTTTGGTTGAGTTTACCCATTTCTAGGGTGAAATGAGGATTGAGTTATTTGCAACATTCCTTTCTCGGATCCAAGTGACAGCAAACAAGTAAAGATCCTGCTCATTAAACAAATGTTCAGCCGAAAATAGTCTCAGGCTCAGACGGCACACCCACAGACCGCCCACTGTCCGTTCGCTGACTGTCTGATGCTTGTTGCATACAAAGCTGGCAAGAGTTGGATGAAAGTGTCAGTTCCAATCTGATTGGCTGATGTTATGCAACTTCCTGTGTTTTTTATCAGTTGGCCTGGAAACAAAGTCGTTTAAAGTAACCAATACACCAGGATGACATTATGAGTGCTATTAAGGAAGAACTAATCTCTGGATGTGCTAAAAGTGTACCAGGTTAATGGCGTTTAGTTGTGGAAATATTAGATATCCTTGAGCAGATTTGTGTGTTATATCTAATTCAGAATTCTAATTTAAAGGGGTAGTTTACCACTGGCAAGGTCGGCTGTAGATAAAACATGCCTGTCTATGCAGTAGAAAAGCGTAAAAAAATTCTGAAATTGGTGCTACATGACTAGTGAAAACATTGAAAATGAGCTGTGGTTTTCAACACCCATAATTCACTTTTGATTTTGGTGCCGCCTCTCTGATGATCTGACTGTCTGCGGGAGTACAAAAAATTTGGGAATACAAAAAAAGCCCTGAAGCTCCCAAAAGTCTCAAAAGTCTCCCAGATGACACAAAGTGACACATTTTACTATATCCAGCAGACTTCCTGACAGATACACAAGGATAACTGGGTGTATGAAACACAATTTAACACACATTTGTACAGCTAGTTGTGAACCAACATGTTGCGCAATCACAAGCGTTTTCCCACGGTCTATTATTGTGATATGAACTATTTCAGGTAACCCCACCCTTAAAACAAAACAAACTGTGATTTGTTGCTTTACATTACTGATGAACAGACTGTTGCAAGTCAGGGCTACAATGTCGCAAATGTGAAAAAAATAAAAATAAAAAATCACAATTTAAAATCTAGTTGCTATTGGCAGCAGTCTGGGAAAAACATTGTGTGCATCTATATTCAAATTTGCCAGATATCATTTCATGATATGGCTTTATTTGTGGCTTTAAAGTGTTTCCTTCACACAAAACCGTAACTTCCGATTCATGAACAAATGACTCTTTTGAACTGGTTCTTTTCACTGAGTCATTCCAAATGATTCCAAAAACACAAGCCTCAAACTTGCTTACAAGTTAGTGGTTTGAGTTGGACTTGCAGTGAATCACTCACAGTGCACTTATTTAACTGAAGTGCTTCTGAACAACCATCTTTTTTGAGCACTTCTTTAAACTGAAAACTCTTTTGGCTCATAAATGTTTCATTGTAGCAGCCATTGGCTACCAAGTCATTTTTTTTTAGTCTACAGCCCAGATCTGACTTTACTGATCAGTCAAATGTTTTGCTATGTGAGACTAAAAAGCATTATGTTGTCAAGTCTGACATAATATCATTTGTCATTACAGCTTTTTCAAGGTTATTTCCTCTCTATGTGTTAGCTAGTATTTAATCATTCTTGGGAAACATGATTATGAAATGTGATGAGCAGTTGGTGTGTGGGTCATCATTTGAAGGCACTTAAACTATGACTGTGCAGCTTTAGCATCGATCTGCTCATACATTAACGCACTTTTGAGAAGTTGGGGTTATTGATTTTATCACTATGTGATACTTTCCCTTCAGATCATTTGTACCTGCGTAGATGTATTTTGTGGAGGCAGATTCAAGATCCAATTTGCTTTGCTGTTTCTCCTCTTGTCCTGTATTCCAATGCACAGGTGCTTTTTTGGGTTTTCTTTTTTTGGGTTAGATCGATATCGAGTGGAAAAACAGCTGCCTGGGAGCCAAGTGCTCTCTGTCACAAAGCAGGCATTGTTCAGTAACTCAAGGATTGAAACTAAGCAATCCTTTTTATTGGTTTAAGCTATTGTGCCCCAGTTTTTGCCATTTGTCCTGTTTGGGCTGAAGGAGTACCGCCAAGTGTTTTTTTTTTAAACTTCAGTTTTGATGGCATTACTCTTAGTATTTGTCATTGAGCCCTATTGAAACACGTCACTGAACGAAGGCTTGGAAAGTAACATTTTGGAAATCTAATGCCATCCTTTCCCAGCTACTCTGTTGGTGTAGCCTATTTCTAAATTAAGACCAGTGTGATTCACCTATTTTCTGCCTTGCCAAAATGACTAGTCATTCTATCTTTATCAAAGTTACATGCCAAAATTAAACCATGGACGTTTTATTTCTAGAACAGGTGTAGAACATTTAATCAATCTAAGCATAAGTCATTTGATCTCATAAAGCAAGACTTACGAGAACACGGCAAGTGTATTAATTTCATAGCAATAGAGTGCAGAGATTCAGGGGAAAAATAATTCAGCCAATTTTACAACCTAGGCCTGTGAAAAACGCTAAATGGTTAATGCTTTTGAAAGTAATGCACCTACACTAAACCTAGGTAGTGTTAACAAAAGCAGGTTTGAGATAAAAATGCATTTGCTGAATCAAATGAGCTCTTTTATAATGACGTGTTTCATGAGATTTTTACTTGAATGCTCCACATTGCAAGTGCAGTGCTGTACCAGGTGAGCTATTGAGCAAGTTTACTATACAGCAGGAAAACCATACCAAGATTGCTGGTTAATGTGATGCGAACATCAATATTTATTGATTTATAAATCATGCACTGTGGTAAGTGTTTTGAGAGGTCATAACATAGTTTTAACATAGGAACCATGTAAAAGTAAGCATTTGTCCCAGTTATCACTATTGTTCATTTCAGCTTGAAACTGCAGTAAGTTGTATAGGTATGCTTTTGGAGTTTTACAGAAATGTAGTGAGCCTGGGTTGCTATTTCAATAAGCTGGCACAGTTGCTCAGAAGTAACTACCAACCTGCAATTTGATCAGACGCAACCCTCTGGAACAGATATTCTGTCTAGAAATGGATTTCTTGAGCCTAGATTCTGTAGAGTACCATTTTTGATTGAAAAGAATTTCACCTCCGGAAACTGATGTTCTTATTATTCTCTCAATGGAGTGAAGTGATCCCACAGGGGCAGTACATGGAAAAAAAAGACGGTAGCTTTAAATTGCTCCCTATGATACTTCTGTAATCACGTTGTGTTAATTACACAGTGTTTGGCTTGTGGTGAAGAACACATTCCATCAAGTCTGAGCGTTTGTGTTTTTTTTTGTGTTTTTTTTTCTACACTGACATTTTGGTGCCTGAAGCATTTCCACAAACTGAAATAACCCAGAATCTCACAGACCTCGGATCATTTCCTTTTCTTAAAATGGCTGCCTGGCCCTTTCTCATTCTGCCTGTGGGGCTTTATGGGTTGTGGTTAAATGACTTTTAAGAATTGTATATCCTTCAGTGCTCGTTTGTGTGAAACTTATGTGAAGTTGACCTCCATTCTTGAAGCATTTCAGGATATTGCCTTACCAGATAATTCCTAAACCTCTCTTTTTGATGTTATCTCAAATACATCATAAATGTTCCCTACCCTTAATTATTATTATCATAGCAGTGTTTTCTGCAGCATGAGAAAAAAATATGTTATACTTCTATACTTATAGAAAAATATACTAGTAGTAGTGAGGTCCAGTGTTGTTTTGGACTCGTTCAACTTTCATTTTATGGCAAAAAAATACTACATGTTATTATGGTGCTTTGACAGAGCACTGAATTTTGTGTTTTTTGATAGCATTATTAGCTAGCTTGAGCTTGAGGCACAGATTCCACCATTAATACAAGCCATCCTCTTATTTTTCAACAAAAATCATTGATTTTATTGGGCCCAGTTGTCTGTCATGGTCTTGGCAGCCACAGCGTGTCTCAGAACATCTGCTTGAGTCATTTAAATGCAAAACCATTTAAGACCCAGGTGAAACGAGCCAGCAGCGGCCGAACATATTATTACCCGCATTATTGCTAGAAAATTGAGGTAATTTCACACACAAAAGAAATGTAACGTTTCATTATATGCATTTCTTCCACCAATCATGTGGGTGATTTCTAAAGGGCTTTTGATACATAGTGCAAATCTATCTCGTTCCAGGAAGTGTTTGTATTTTAGGCAGCTACACAGCCTCGCATGTTGTACATATTGACAGATGATGGACCGATGGCGCTGTAGTTCTGCTTTTTTTTTTTTTTTTTTGCAATATTTAGACAAGATTACCTCTTGAGGAGTGACTGATGAGCATGAGAATAAACTTATCACACAGCACAAGCCCTGAGCCGTGTAATGTCTTACTCTTGTTCCCAGCCCTTGAATGAGAGCGCGCCACTCGAGAGGTCATGAATGGAGGGGCTGTGAATGTGTGGAGGGAACAGACTTTTAGGCTATTGGCCCACCACTGTCCAGCCTGTGACATGCATCAGGCCAGACGCACCTTGAGACGCCGTGGCCCACGGGCCCGCTAAATGGAGCTCTTTATTCTCGCTGGAGGAAAGGGGGCAGTTGCAGGGGGGTATTTTTGTCTGTGTGCTATCAGGGTCCAGAGTTTCTTATCCCCCCTCTTTTTGTCATCCCTCCCGAGGCTGCACTTACCAGCACCACCCCCCGATCCTTAAATGCCGCTCGTTGGGAAGCGAACACAAAGGGGTGTTAGTATTCATTTTGTTTGTTTGCTCTGGACCTGTCAGCCTGTCACACAAAGCAGGCCAGATCAGAGAGGGCTGCTCCGCTCTCAATGGAACCCGAGGGGGTCCGCCGAGGGGAACGGGAGGGGGACGTCTCTTCCCCAGCGTTGTTCCCACAGGGTAGGGTGGTCCGCTGCAGAAAAGGGGGGGAAAGCGGAGGGGGTGCTAGGGCAGGGCCGGGGTTTACTGGGGCAGAAAGGAGGGTGTAGGGTTGTTTCAAAGCCAAGGGAGCCGTGTGAGGATCATATCAATCACTCGCAGTTTTTGGAGGGAATAGTTATGAAAGAAAAGGGGAGTTTCGGGGGGCTTCGTCTCCCTGTTCCTGTCTCTACTCTGTCCTTTCTCCTTAGTACATCTCCCTCTCCTCTCTCCCTCTCTCGGCCTCTTTGTGCCGAGGCCTTTCTGGACATCTGCCCGGACCTATACACAGGAAAAAATGAAACACTCAAGCCACCAGGCGTTTTGCCAAATAAAGGGCTGCAAAGAACTAGCCTGTGTGTGTGTGTGTGTTTGTGCATGCATGAGTGTGCAAGAGAGAGAGAGAGAGAGGTAGGGTGTGTAGACAGGGAAATGTCAAGGGTGCTTTTATTCTCTAGATTTGGTAGTTTATTTTTTCTTTTCTTTCTTTTTTTTCGAAGGCATCGTGTTCTTTAGTGGAGCTCAGTCTGTAACTCAAAGTTCAGTTTCTAAAATCCTAAAAGAGATCAGATGTAAATGTAACTTTTAACTTGTATTATGTGCTCTGTCATTTAAAAATTGTATCTAGAACTAAGATTTCATTCATGGGGTGGGTATCGAAAAAAAAAAGTCACCCCTCTAGTTAAAAGCTAATCTCTAATTGGTAAAGTCATCAAATCACTGCAACTGCTGATAGAAATTTTGGTTGCCATAGAAACATTCAGTGAAATGCACGCTTGGAACTGCACATGTGGATTGACTAGATCGACTTGAAATATACAGCCCTTTTAATGCTATCTGAGGATAAGAAAACATATATGGGGCCATTTATGTCAGATTTTGTTGCATTTTTATTGATTATATTGAAATACTTTGGCAAGCAAATAACATGAAATGAGATTTTGACATTTTTTGGATTCAAAATTCCATTTTCATACTATACATTTAAAAAGTTTTAAGTCACTTGTAGCATTTAAAATGCTTTTTTCAATTTTAGTGTGAAGTGTTTTATTCTTATTCGTTTTATTCAGTTTGGGTGAGAATATTGATCCATTAGTATCACGCCTCCTGATGTACAATCCAGATTGTAATACATTTGACACAATTCAGTGTATAGCAGTGTATATCATAAATAATTTGCACACATAAAATAAGAGTCTGAAGTATTGATACAATATTGTGAGAAGAAGATAAGACGTGTAAAGTCCCAGAGTTGTAAGAACTACATGTTTATCATATGCATATTTTCATTAGAGCTTGCTAATCATCAAAACTAGGCATTTTAATCTGTCTTTCTGTATGGCTAGAGTTGGTGATTTACTATATGTCTCACTAATGGTGTTTAGTCTGGCTGTATCTGATCAAGCAGGTAAGCGGAGGCCGTCCATCTTTATACTGATCAAGAACCTTCCACCTATCCATATTAAACTCCAACCAAATTTACATAAATACCCACTTACAGTAAAAGTCCAGTTTTTGAGTTGTAAATAATGGAAGTGAGCGAGGTATGGTTTTCATCAGGCCTTTGCCCCTCACTGTCCCCCCAGACCTCTCCTGCCGCACCACTCTCTCATTCCTGCAGTGCATTCCACAAACACTAGAAATGCCAAATGGAGGAATTCTTCATCTGGATAAGGGGATTTGGTGAAGTGATCTATTGTAAACAGTCTGAGACTGATTGATTTTCTGAAAGCATGGAGGTGATGACATAATGACCTCTGGCTAAATGCCACAAAGTATGTCAACTACATGATGCTGAAATAAATCAGAATCTAAGGTCACAGTGCGCTTACTACAGCTCATAATTTGGTTTAGGAGATCTTCGAAACCCCTTACCCTAAATATTAAACTTCGGAGTGTAATTTGTTTGCTCCCTTTTATGAATCATGTTTGGGGTCAATAAGACTTTCAATACTAATACAGACATTTATAATTTTACATTTTTTCAAATAATAAAAAGTCTTCTAGCTTCTGCCTAGTATAATGTTAACAACCACGCAACTCCACCTTAGCATCATAACAGTGTTTTGTACAGACAAGTGCCACTCACATTTCACAGTTAAATGCATCACACGTCTAAAATTTAGATGCGTTCAAGCTTAGGTGCAATTAATTTGCCTTGTTATTGTGAAGCACATTTCTTTAACTCTAGCAGTAAACAAACATTGTTTACGCCACATATGGAGGTTAGTCATAAAGCCTGAAGAGGAGAGTTGCAGACTGAACGCAGCTGTGGAAAGACATTAGTCACAGAGCTGTATGATTCCTGCTAATGACCCCTGCTGACTGCTCTCATTAGTGCAGGTGGAGGATACTTCATTTTACTGACGTCCTGCTCGCCATGTTGCCTCATTTTTTTAAGAAGGGACGAAAACCCTGTTTCTGTCTGTAAATATTTTGATTTTGAATTAGTTTCTGCACAGCATTCATATAGGACCTGTGAATCTGCAGATTTTTGTAGACATTGGAAGACGGAGACCTTTAGAGCCGGCACACTCCACTACTTAATAAATCCATTGGTAAATGTTTTTTATATTATGCGTCTATCTGTCATTGTGATTGCTCGTCTATGCACAATCGCCATGAACCAGTAAGGCAGCACTCAATGGATTTCTTATTATCACTTGAGCTGCTGTTAAGAGCGGATTGGCTTTGAAAGCAGCCATTAAATGACACAGATGTTTCTGGAGTCTGAGCATCTTCAGTTGTTGGCATCTGGCTCATGGCAGGATGGCATCAGAATGCTGCTACGACCTATTATCCTCTATTCAGCCTATGAACTGCCACAAACGTTTCATTATCCATTCACGTATTCATGCGGCTTCTTTGCTACAAACTGGGCGCTCTGTTTAGTATGTGCCAGATGCATTGTTTAGGCCTCAGCTTTACGTATCCGTTGACGTTTCATAATGGGTCTCAGAATGGTCCCATCTTTTCCTCTCCGTCTTTGCCTGTGAACGGCCATCATCCAGATGGGTCTTCTTTGAAGACGGAGGAACTTGCACATATTGTGACGAGTGAAAAATACCATTCGTTGCTATCGTGGCAACCAATAGACACGCTCGGGGAGGAGGGTGGTTGGGATACTTTCTTTTATTATCTCTCAGGCGACGCTGGCAGTTTTATCTCTTATACGTTAGCGGCAGATTGAGCGCTCTGCCGTTGCTGCCTACGGTCTGTTAATCAGTCAGTTCAAGCAGGGCGGATGAGTTCAGAGGGCCTGGTGGGACTGCTCATAATTAATTATTCCCCACACCAACAAACACACAGCGTGACTGAAACTTTAAAGCCAATTGCGGTGATTACGGAGGCTAATAGTATTAAAAGCCAAATTAAGAGATGAGATAGTACTGCAGTGTAGCCAATGAGAGAGAAGGGCTCGTTTGTGTTTGACCCTCTCCTCCAATCAATCTAATTCATCATTGAAAGCATTAGACTGAGAGAGTGCGAAATTGAAATGGCTGCTAATTGTTTCTTTTGTCAAATAGCTCATTGTCATGCTAATTCTGATTTATTAGCAAAGAGC
>SCHK01444945.1:4564-16207 GCA_004124795.1 Poropuntius huangchuchieni
TCAAAACAGATAAACAAAATGTGTCATGCTCTCCTCCAAATTGACATTATGACTGTTTTAAAACTATTTATGAATGCCTTTCAGAATCAATTTCTTTGTTTTGTTTAAAAAAAATATATATATATATATATATATATAAAACACACCATGATCTCCTTCAAACTGACATTAAGAACTCTGTTTAAACTAATATGTCACTTAATGTTTCATTATTCTGAGTTACTTTCATTTTTATGAATGAAGAAGGAATGTCTCAGCTTTCTAAGATATCGCTAAGCCAGGAAAAGGGGAAAAAAAACTATTTGATGTGAGAAAGCAGAAATAACTCTATTAACATGACGTCCAGAGCATTGTGCTACCTCATTGCTCCGACAACTAAAATCAATGCTGAAATCAATATGAAATCAAATACACCCTCATTTACTTTAATACATATTCCTGTAAATGAATGTGCGTAAGTTTTCTGAATTTTTAGATTCTCAGAAGGTCTGTTTCATCCAGCAGACACATACATCCACAAAAATCTTCTTTTCCATGCACAAGCTACACTATTCATTCTTATAAATGTCATGCCCTTTATGCAAGAAACAGGGAGGCTAAAGTGTCGCCCAGATGCGTGTCTCTGAGATCACAAACATGCTCTGCATAGAGAGCGATCTGCTTAGGCTCAAACCAACCCGCCCCTTATGTGTCAGCGGGCGTCTTGTGTAAAATTAAGTAAAATGACTACTGTGCACACCAATGTAAATGCTACACCAGTCTAATATCTAAAGACAGACTCGCTTCTGATCACAGGGTGTGTTAAGTATCGGTTTTCAGCTCAGATTTGCCATCTGTTAAACTGGGAGGTCAGCAAGAAGTTAATGAAAGTGGCGTTAAAAAGTCGACATTTAATCCACAATAAAATACTTTCACACAAACTCCTTACTGCAAACTGTTTTTGGGATATTGTGAACTTAAATTCATTGCTAGTTAACATGAACGGTAAAACACTGTTGTGGAGAAGTCAATCATTTTGTTTTGGCAACAAACAAAAAAAACTACTATCAAGTTCTGCTTTTAGAATGCCAACATTGACTCATGACCACATACTGCAACATAACGTATTGATGACTTTAAATGATTTTAAGTAACTACACAAAGGTTTTTAAAAGATTCACCTTAAATTGATTCCACTAAGCAAGTAAAAAGTCTGTCTTGGTTTTCAGGAATTAGACAGGCCGGGGTCTGTAAAGGGGGTGTGTTGGTGGCAGTGACAGGTTTGTCTCTGTCATGTGCATGTCTCAGCAAGTCAAGAACCATTTTAAACTCAGCGTACATTTTACTTTCATTGAAAAGGGGTCAAAGATTCATACATCCACTCATCTATGACAGAGACATGTCACTGACCACACACAGAGCCGAGCACCCACTCATTAGGAAAACATTCACTGCAATCTAGTGGAACACTGAGTTTCATCTCAAGCACACAATGCAGCTTCTCATTTTGCTATTATATAAGCTGCAGATATTGTAAATAGCATTTTGGTGCAAAAAGCATGTTGATTATCTCTTAATAACAGTATTATATTAAAACAATGAGACAAAGCTATTAAAACCTCAGACTGTGACAGCAACACTCCCAAAACCCTGCCAAAACCTATATGCAATCTAAATGCTATATCAAAACTTCAACCTCTAAAAGATTGAATGAAAGCTGTACTTGACACAAACATAACCGTCAACGATTTCATATTACAGTATAAACCTTATTTAGAGTAGAGGACATTTAATTTTCTTGAATGAAAACAAGGCTGTGATCAGCAGTTGCACGGGCCATCAAAGGGTTGTACTGCTTTGTACTTGCATGTCAAAGACAACACAGCTATTGAACAGACTGTACATCTATACAGTAGATGTAAAAATCAAATATGGCATCTACATGACAAAACAATGGCTGACTAAAATCTGTTTAAAGTTTGACTCAAGCCTCTCACAATTACACTATGACTAAATCTGAAACCTTGAAAGTCTCAAGAACAAGGAAATGGTTTAAAGAACAAATATAACCAGAATTTAACTATGACAACCAATAAAACAATTGAAAAAACATTTACTACCTTTCATTTTTTGAAGCCAAAGGTCCAAACTCTTTCTGAGATTCATAAGAGGCATACTCTTGTGAAGAAAAAGAACTAATAATCATCTTTTGGAGTGGCTTGATTTGTAATGCCATTACTCATTATGTAATATAATCCTAATTATGTATTTTTGTAAAATGACACTGGGAGTGGACACACATTTCAAATGCAGGTTTGTCGTCCCATCCCATATTCACCATAGCAACCAGAGCTTCCGCCAAACTTGCCATTGCTCATCACTGACAAACTAAACTAGACTAAAAACGAAATAAATAAATGACAATAACGTAAGAAGGCTCTCTGAAGGATTTCAGCAGGGTTCAAACGCCCTTGATGCCCTTACCTTCAATGGCAATGACGTGCTCTCGGATCTGATTCTGCAGCAGCGGATCCTCCACGCGCTCCAACAGCTCGTAGATTGAGTAGATGTTCGGATGGACGGACTCGAACCTCTGAATCTCAGCTCTGATCGCGGCTGAGTTCGCCAGGTGTTGCTGATAATTCATGTTTGCAATATGATCTCTTCCAATGGAACCCGATAGGCAATTATCTACAGAGTGTTTGCTGATGATTTAGGGATACTGATATGCTGCAAACACGTAAACACAGCAGGGAGATCAGATGTCCACATGAGGTCTGTGGTCAGCTCCAACGATTTTGTTCAAAACAAAAAACTATAAATGTTCCCAAATGTACACTGGGTATAGACGCAATCACGGATGGCAGACAAACTTGTGAAAACGTTAAAGATTAAGTATGAAATCACTTAATGCGAGACGAACTAACATCTAGCAGCGGCTTTGATATCAGTGCATGTGATATTGGAGTATATGTGTATTACAACATAAGTCCAGACGCTGGAGGGAGATCTGCAGCTGTCCGGATCTGAAATCCCAGGACACAGTCATATGCCCCATATCCTCATAAATACAGCATAAAAACACAGAAGCTCCCCCAAATCACCATGCATCGTCATTACGGACTATAACAGGCAAGAGCAGGCCATCTCGGGTCTACAGTCCGAGGCGAGAAGAGTCCACATGGTCGCCTCCGGCTGTGTGCTTCATACACACTGCCCAGGTTCAGCGGTAAAAAGGGCTGAGACGAAGATAAGTAATTCAAATTCAAACTCGGCGAGAAACTAGTTCGCACAAACGAGCTGGACACGGTATGTCTGCTGTGTTCCAAGCACAGTCAACTCGCTCTCTGCTGTTGTTCACTTCGGCTCATGCTGACATTACAGCCGCTGAACTACTTTCTGCGGTCTCGATGCTAAACCACAAAACCATTGATGTACGTCAACCTCAACGAGATACCATCGCCGGGGAGCTTTTCGGGTATCAGTCTTGTTTTATCCGCAAAGATGGGTGCATTCCCTTTCCTCCCGCACTAAGGTCCGTCCCGTCTGTATCCTCTCAAACATCATTGCGCCTGCTCCTTCCTTTGGACGTTTCCTACTGGAAAAACGTCGGAGAGCTTAGGAGCCGTCATCCAGGTCGTAGCTGCGCTAGTTCTGCGCAGTTTGTTGTTATTAAAAAACGCATACAGGTCGCCATATACTGGATGGGGGCGCTGTAGGGCGCACTTATCTTACTTTGAACACATGGTGTCCGATTAGTGGGCCCTGTGTAAACCATTGGAATGAATTGCTGGTCTCAGGTCTGTGACACACTCACAGATATGACCTCAGAGTCTTATGATAACATGGGCGTGAGCTAACCCATGTATCCAATAAAGGTTAAACATATGCAGGTTTTACAGGTGAACTGACAGGCAGGCTTTGATGCAGGAAATACAACCATGTGCAGAGTGAGCCTTTCATGTATACAGGCCTATGTATGTATTTATATATACATATATATATATAGTATGTGTGTATATGTACATTTACTTTTAGTCATTTAGCAGATGCTTTTATCCAAAGCGACTTACAAATGAGGACAATGGAAGCAATCAAAATCAACAGAAGAGCAATGATATGCAAGTGTTATAACAAGTTTCAGTTAGCTTAACGCAGTACACGTAGAAAGGTTTTTTTTATTATATAATATATAAAAAATAAATAAATAAAACAGATACAATAGAAAAAGAATAGAGCAAGCTAGTGTTAGAAGAAGCCTTTTTTGTTTTTCTTATTTGTATTATAAATAAAAAGAAAACAAATAGAATACAAAAACATTATAAAAGCTAGTGTTTGTTTATGTATATATATATATATATATATATATATTCATTTATGCAAACATTTTACATTCAATGGTTGATTTAGAATAATATTATTTACACTTCATATATATGTGGCCCTGTGACAAAACCAGTCATAAGTGTCAATTGTCTGAATAAATAAGTTTTCCATTGAAGTATGGCTTGATAGGATCATAGGATAGGATATAGGACAACATTTGGCTGAGATACAACTACTTGAAAATCTGGGCCCATATTCACAAAACATTTCATCTTACCACTAAGAGTTTTCAGCCTTTTAATTAACAGAGTAGAATAATCATGGCTGATAGTAAGACATGCAAACATAGAAGAACACCAAACTGGAGGTAAGAACAGCTGTTACTTTTTGCCAAACTTGTTAATAACTAGGATATAATCAAAGGAAAAATTGGAGTAGGGATAACCTCCAAAACCAAAAAAGATGCGTGGGAAAACATATGTGTGCAAATAAATGCAGAGTGTTTCTAAAATGTTAACGTTCCAAGGCAGACTGCCGGCAACAGCTATTTTAGAATAGTTTGTGATTTGGTAGTGACTTAGTTTCAACCTTATTTTAACTTAGAAGTCGTCTTCACTACTCCTAACATTTCACAGATTTAGGAGCTAGTTCTAGTTCTAAAACACTTTGTGAAATACTCTAATATACTCTAATAATACTCTATATAAATACTCCTATAAATTTAGGACTGATACGCGCATTATTTTAAAGATTTTTTCCTAAATCAGTAAGTTATGAGCTACTTTTAGCCTTAAGATGTTTTACATAATAGAAACACTATGAATTCTAACTGAAATTATTTCACTCAATTTCTAGTATAGGTTTTAATGATTAGTGAAGATGTCTAAAGTGTCTAACTAATGGATTTATTGAATATTAACCCCATTAATTATAGCAATTAGTAAATTAATAATAATAACAGTAAGTAATAATATGCCACTAGAAGCCTTTTGTCTGGGCATCTTACCACAAGGCTCTACCCTTACAAAATGAAAACAATATTTTTACTCCACACATCTGAAACATTTATGTGTCCACAAATCTATTTATTATTATATATTAAATCTTTGACATTCAGCATAATACAATATCATAAATACTGATAGCCATTTATTAAATGTGTTGGTGGGGTACTTTACTTTAAAACCTTTGTAACAAATAAATGAACAAATACCATAATACTGGATCCACTGAAGAAAAAAACTTGTTCGATGCCATCTGTATCTAATTCTGATAAAGTACACTGTTGCTAAATGTCTTGCACAGCTGAATTCCATTAGCCTTCGTTTTACTCAATGGCCTCTTCTATCCTGATTCCATCCACCAGCAGGGAATGAACTATTCCGTTTCGTTTCCTTCCACTACTTGTTGCTTTAATGCAGCATTCATGGTTCTCCACTGCAAAGTTGGTCTCACTTCCATTCTCTGTAAACTCCCCCTGCACAAAGGAAATCAATATAAACACAGGCCTATAACTAAACAAGCACCAGTCATGGGAAAGATGTGATATGAAGAAGATGGTGTTAAGTTTTTCCACAGTGGCCACACAATTTATACACTATTAGCCGGCTTGACTCAGACTTAAATAAACTATGGACCAAAGTGGATCTTTCATACACCCAAAGGCATGTGTTAATCAGAAATGCAGTATTAAAATTACTCACCATAGTCTCAATTTTCTGTCCATTGCACCATACATCCATAGTGTCTTTCTCTAGCAAAACAGAAAAAAATTATAGTTTGCTAATAGTTGTGTTTTTTATTACAGTTTAACTAATGTTTGCATGACAACAGGCCAAATCAAACAACCAAATTTTTCTGTTCTTTTAGTAAAGCAACATGCCCTGTGTAATTTAGTCCAGACGTTTTCACACATTTTGATGCCTCTGACCCCCACATGATGATCCCCTTGAGAGGACATCCCTTCCTAAAATATAATGGCAGATGTATTTTCATAAAAAAAAAGGAAACCGTCGAACAAGTTACTTTTATTAATTTTTCTGCTGGAAGTCTGCTTGGAAGTCATTCTCTTCTTACAGTGTGGTTGGACAATATAATATACACAGTATATTGTTTTTACATCATAAATCAAGGGGGATGTTTTCACAGTTTATCTTACCTAGAACTATCCTGTAATCAGCACCACCCAGTTTCAGCACCCATGTTTTGGAAATTTTTGATCGGTTGTCCAAAAAAGTTTGGAGACTTTTTCCGTTGATTTCCAGTGTGTACTCATAGGAAAACCCAGTGATCGCCTCAATAGATATGGTTGCTTTTGTATCTGTGCTCCCAACGGGGAATGTTTCTTTGCCCACCAGTTTGAACATCCAATCCCTCCTCAACACCTCCTTAAAAAGTGGATAAGACTTTTATTTTATTATTGATTTTATTAATTATTTTATATTATCTTATTCATATAATATCAGATCTCTAGCTACATCATATCAGATATTATCTTATTTTATTATCTTAATTATAATAACATACACCTTATCTTATTATCATTACCTTATCTTATTATAGTCTTAATATCAAATTCAAAGTAAAATAAATAGATTAGCTACATAAAAATATTAATAAAAACTTTAAATATAAAATTTAAAAATATACATTTTTGTATATGAAGTAGGCCTTCACACACACACAGCGTATGTAAAAATATAAGACAACTATCTAATCTAATTTAACATAATGATAAATAAAATTAAAACATTTTAATCGGGAAAATACTGATTACTTCTCACCTTGCCATTAATGTAAATGACCCGTTTCCCTGTTGTTGTTCCATGTTCAAACTCGACTCGGTAAACCCCATCACTAAGCGATACGTCCCACGCTCCCACAATGTCTCCGGACATGTTGTGTTAAGATCCACGCTGCCCAACCGCTCTATACTATTTTTAATTCTATGTAATGTTTTAGCTTCCGCTTGGTCATAGTAGCAATCCTCATTATGCGCAATTGCTGATTAAGTCTCTGTATATTACTGAGGCTGCTATCCTATGCTCGCTCAGCAACGAGTGCATTAGTGTAAGAGGCTTAACTTATCAAGGCAGTAGAGAGTGTTTGAGGAGACAGTTATTTTCACTGCAATTAAATTGAAACAGACATTAGGTCTAAGAGTAAAAATCATAAAAACTATTTTTCAATTGTTAAAAAGCTTGGATGTTTTTGATGCTATCTCGGGTCACTACCAATAGATGGCAGTCCTCTCTCTCTCTCTCTCTCTCTCTCTCTCTCTCTCTCTCTCCCTTATTATAAAAATTAAATAAATAAATACAATTGTGTTATAACCTGAAGCAGAAGATTGAACGGCAAAAATGCATAATTATTTAGGCTTTGTGATAAATAAACTTTGTTTTTATTATTAAAAAGAAATCATAAAAATATTTTACAACCCTATTTAATGCAATGGTAAAGTTGTGCAAAGTTTATGTAGCATATGTATGTAACATATTAGCAAGTCACGCTATTATCATATCAAAAGAGAGTGGGCGTGGTCAATCTGGCTGTGAGCCCCGCTTGTTCAGAACTTTCTTCCAGATTTCAGTGCGTGGAGTTCAGAGAGCATTGTTGCATTGGAGACGGTGATCGTGAGTGTTTTTTTCACACCGTTATTTAAAGGATACAAACTGAAAAAAAGTGTTGTGGAGTTTTGCCTGTCGTTCATGGAAAGTAGTACTGGACGTAACTGAATATTATAATGAGGGAATTTATACGGAATAATGCATTTCCCTCAATCATTTGACAGACTCATTCGCTTTGGATTATGACAATACATAATTTTTCCACGAAGACGAGTTGGAATTACCTTTAGTGGTTTCTTTATAACCGTTTTACATCGTTTTATTAAGCATTGTTCTGTCTTTGTTAACTATTAGTAATGTAACACGTTTGTTTGTCACTGTTGATAGTTTGTGACTCGCTGCTGTTGGATCAAATTACGCTAAACCATTTCCAAACCTACTCGCCTATCCAATGTCATAATTCTGGAGTGATTTGTATTTATGTCATATTAGCAGTATAATTGCAATGAAAAATCTACAGGTACATGTCATTTTGTTGACTCTGACGTGGATTCATGTGTCTGACTTGAAGTCTTCCATGGTCCTGAATTACACAGGAGCAGAAGAAGGAAATGCACAATTACAACCAAACACTTTTGTCAAAAAGTACACAAATGATATACAGTCACATAGAAGATCTTCAAGGTTATCCAGTTCCAGGGACACAGATATACTCAGGAAGCCTCAGAATGATCAGAACGTGGAGTCCTCACGACCCCCAGCCAGGAGGCTCCTGAAAGGGCAAAGACCAGTCCCACACAGGAAACCCAGTGTAACTGACAACAGTCCTGCTCAAGAACCTAATTTTCAATCTGCTCCACTGGGTGCCACTAGCTCTATTAACATCCTGGCTGGCTTTGCAGGTAGAAACCGCGTACTGGTCATTTCGGCTCCCAACGACTCCGATGGCTATTACAGGTTAATGATGAACTTGCTCAAGCCTGATGTTTACTGCGAGATGGCAGACAGACACATGCAGCAGATCATAATGTTTCATGAAAAAGGGAAGATGGGAGGCAAGGTGAGACGAGTTAGCAATCAGGGATCTGTGGTGGAGGAGCCGCTGGATCCAGCCCTGGTGCCAAGACTAATGGGCTTCCTGAAGTTGGAGGATGGTAAGTTTGGAATGGTGCTTCTAAGAAAAACCCTTCAGGTAGAGGAAAGATACCCATACCCTGTTCAGCTGGAGGCAATTTATGAAGCCGTAGACCAGGCACCTATGCGTAGACTGGAAAAGGCCAGGCAGGAGGGCTTTGTGCAAAAGTGCAAGACTGCCGGAGTTGAGGGCCAGGTGGTGCAGTCTGTTGGCTCAAATGCAGTTGGTTTGCAACCACAGGTGGACATTGCGGAAAATACAAGGCGACACAAGGTAAAACCGGTCCCTCAGCCCATCCAGCCAACTCAGGCACGAATATCAACTACCCTCAGTACTACTACAATGACTACAACCACAAAACGTACAACGACTACCTTGAAAACGACAACCTCAAAACCTCCAACTACAACTACTATAACAACCACAGCACCCTCTACCACCATTTTTCCCTCAACAATAACTATTATTACTACAAATATACCCACCACAGTGGAGCAAAAACATCCACACACAACCGTACCCTGGCACACATCTGTTCCCAATACCTCTGAACGTGTCTACCGGCCCTCACCGCGAAACCGTCTGAGGGACACAACTACTCATCTCTCTGTTACCTCAAACTTCTACAAACAACATAAAGTAAAATACCTAGACCACACGCAAAAGATTTCAACTGCAATCTCACCAACACAAGCATCCAGACAGAAGCCCAAAGACAAACTGCCTGTGGTGAAACATGGATGGAGTAAAAAGCTTAGTCAGCACAGCAGAGAACGTGACACACAGAGGCCCACTGCTAATAAACCAGAGACAGAACTTATGACCACACAAAAGGGGAAAACTAAACCTGACAGTGCCGACAGGAGGAAGAAGATGGATAGACCTGAAAAGCCTTTAAAGAAGATACCTGCAGGGAAAAAAGACTCAAAAGTGACTAAGGAGACAAATGTCAGTGTTCAAAACAAAAAAGCACAAAAGCCAGATGTCTTTGAAGAAAGGGCTGTTGTGGATCAGTCAGCGAATCCCAAGAAATCGTTAGACACTTTTTTGAGTTATTTTCAGAGAAGACGACGACTCATGGTATGTATTGTACAAGTGAGACACATGAAAAAGTTACAACACTCATAGCTCAGGGCTCAACAATAAGGAGTTTACAATGCCCAGTGGATAAGTGCTATAGCTTATAATTTTTTTTATTTTTGATCATTACTCATTACATGTCACAAAATGTTTTCTAAGACAGTCGGTGAAATGGAATTCTGTTCATCAAATTATTACATGTGTTATCTATAGATAAAATATTTAGTGTAGAATTTTTTAGAATTTTGTAGAAGTATTTTTTAAAATATATTTTAAAACAAATATTAAATAATACATTTTTACCAATTTTACATGTTAAATAAATGTAAACATAATTTCACGCATTCAACCCTTCATATTGAGCCCTGTAAATATTCTGCATATAAGATTCCATGAAGAACCTTTAACATCTATAGTGTAAAAAGGTTCTTTGGATTATTAAAATGTTCTTCACACTAAGAGAATAGTTCTTTTAAGATCTTTTCACTGAAAGGGAAACCCAAAATGTGAAACCCCCTAGGTTTCAAGTTGCGTTATTTGTATTTTGGTTCTTCTCATTTAATCTTCTCATTCTCATTGTCTGCAGATAATTACCTCTCCAGATGAGCAGAATCATATGTACAGTGAACAGAGGGATGAGTACCTGGAGCAAGTTTGTGATATGGCACTACGTAAAATTTCTATCATCAGCATCTTTGGGCCCCTCACAAACAGTACCATGAAAATTGAACACTACCAGACTGGTCAGTGCTGCTTACCGTGTTTGTTTGTATTATGTCCAAATGTCTTCATTCATATTCTATTATTATTATTTAACAGAACAGGATAAGCCCTTGCGGGGCCTGCCGGACAGTGACCTCATCAACCATGACCTCATCACAACATTTCGGAAGCATTTTGGGATGATTTATAATGATTTCAACATGGTGTTGACTGACTTTGACATGAAAGTCAAGGTGCTTAGTAAAAAAAAAACCTAGATAATTTTATCAGTGTATATGAGATGTAGATGTAATCATTTCTGACCTAATTTTATAACACTAAATTATGCATTCCTTGTTTCCACAGCAACGATATGAAGTGCCGATTGTCATGAAAGCAGTGTTTGACTACATTGACACATTGTCAACCCGCATTAAAGAAATAGAAGAGCAGAGGAAACTTGCAGTTATGTGCAAGAAAGAGGATAAATCAAGATCTCTAGAGGACTTCCTTTCTAGGTTTGAATTGACTGTTTGTTTTTTGTGAAAATATATAATGCATTAACAAAAGAATAGGCTTATCTCAATGATTTTTTATTAAAATGTCTCTTAAGATTCCGTTGGAGGCGGAGACTGTTTGTAATATCCACTCCTACTGATGAAGAATGGGCCTATCAGCAACAACTCTACACCATTAGTAGCCAAGCCTGCAATTTAGGTGAGATCATTTGGGTAAACCGTACCAACATAATTTAAGAACATCTTACATTTAATACTTCCAATAAGCATGCACTGTTTAATGTAAACATACTACTAGTTAGGGATGGGAAGATTCCCCGATTCGCTCGGTGCATCG
>SCHK01444947.1:0-13231 GCA_004124795.1 Poropuntius huangchuchieni
TTATTTATTTATTTTATTTACTTATTTTTTAATCACTTGCCATTGCAAGATTGCCAAAAGTTACATTTTGGACTCTATACAGGTTTTGTAGAAATATTATAAGGTTCACTTTCTCTGGTTTCCTCGTGCTCCTTTATGCTCTGTTTCTATCTTTCTGCTGCTGAACTTCATGAATGGCATTCTTTCATTCCCCTGATGTCTCGTTTCTTTTCTAATCAAAATAGCTTTTGAACACGAGCCAGATGGAGAAATCAAACCGTCACATTTGGCTCTTTCCCAGCCCCCTACGTTCCCTCCTCTCCTACTCATTTTGGCTCCATACACTCCTTTTTTTCTTTTCTTTTTCTCCTGCTTTGATCCCGTGTTTTTCAAAACTCCACTTCACCCCTTGCCCCTCATTTCAGCGCCGGCAAACAAAACGGTCATAAACTCCCTTTGATTCTGTCCGTCTGTTTTTGTGGCGCTTCCCTCTTTCTTTTCGTCCTCTTCTGGTTTTGGGAGAAGTTTCCGTGGTAACACTTTTTTTTTTGGCTGCTGTTTATTGTGAGATCCTCATTGGCCGGCTGGGAAAGGGACACACAAAGACAGCTCGCTTTAACACTGTGTACGTTCATATGTGGCTGGGTGACAGCCACTAAACTCTTCAAACCTCTTTAGTTAGCGCTCTGTAAACTCCACAAGGTAAGTTAACTGCTAAGTTAACTATCTGACAGGATTTAGCAAGTGTACTTCAGCTGGTGCTGTGAGTGACAGCTGAGAAGGAACTTTGTGTTGTGTTGTATACTTAATAACAATATGCATTTGTTTCATTTCTTATAACTTTTTCCTGAAACTGTTGTACACTAATGCATCTCCATTGCTATTTGCTTGGCATGTTTCAGTGCTTCTTTATGCATGTGCATGTAGAACTAAAAATGTCAATTTTCTCCAATTTTAAGTATGGCGTTCCACTTTTTCACAGACCTCATGAAAGCAAAATAGATTTTTGTAGGTTGTGGTCCATATCTGTTAGCACTGAAGTAGTGCACACAAGTGCACTGCTAAATGTTAACTTTTAGCATATGTACACTTTGAAAAGTTTGTCTTCTTTTCCAGGAAAAATGAACCAAAAGCAATAATGACATATACAATTGCTGTAACAACTGACTAGCAAAAATCCTTAGCAAATCAAACAAAGACCATTGGCTATTTATAAGAAAAACAGCCCAACTTCCTGTTCCAATTGGAAATATGCCAATTTAGAAACATAAACTGCACTTATCAAGTGAATTCATGGGGTCTTAAGCATTAAAGCAAGTGGAACCATCATTGATTTGTTAGATACATGTATTAAAGATTTCCCAACCTCAGTAACCTCATATTTATCACTATAATGTTCTTCTAGGTTGCTCCTCCAGTGGATGCAGATTCAGAGATAGTGGCTTTGGGCCACTGGCCGAAGTGCCCGATCCCGAACTTGCCTTCGACGCTGGACAAACAGACCAACTGGGCTGGAATCTTACCACTGCCCACCCCAGAGGAGAAGATGAAGACGGACTCTCAAGTCATCACCTCATGCATCGTTCCCATTAACGTAACAGGTAAATGCCCCCTAGTGTTTGCTGTCAATAATGCATGCTGAGTCAGGGCTGAGGATGACACTTAAATGGTAGTCCGTAGCAGCAAATGTCTTTTGTAAAATAAAATTCCATTATTTAAAGGCTACATTAATTTTACTATTGCTCAAGTACATACTGTTGGGCTCAAGTCTGGTGACGCTGTCACTACTGAAGGAGAACTTTGGTCCATTAGAATTTGGTGTTATATGTGTAGAAAAAAAAGTGGTATAGAAACTTTTTTTTTCTCTCATATATTGCAAGTAGATTTCACAAACAATTATAAAGTAATGGCAAGTAACACATTGAATTAAACATGAACGTTTGAGGTGGAAATACCTAAATTGTATTTTCTAGTAAAACATGTTCCGATAATCTACACTGTAACAGGAATCTTAACAGATAATGCTAGGAGCTTTTGTGCCAATTCTTGATTAAAATGCCATTTCTGGCATTGACAATGAACTGTAGTAGTAGTAGTTCCAAACATAATTAGTACATTTTGTGTTTTTATTTTTTGTAAATATATTTGAGCTATTTTGTGTATCTCATGCAATTCAAAAATCTACAAATGATTTTAACAGATGTTATACAGTAATTGAAAACCTTTGTTAATGTACAACATTTTTTAAAATAAAATAATTTAATTAAATTAAAATGAAAAAGGTTGAATAGCTGTCAGCTGTTAAATTTAAGTACACAATTATATAATACCAGTTTAGGTCAACCAATTACCAAGCAATGCTTAACTTTGGTGGTCTGTGGTGTAAAATGTTTGCGTTAGCAATTAAAGAACAAACACTTAAGGAAAACATGGTCAGGTCTAAGTGTCTGAATAATTTTTGGTCCCACATTTTTATTAATATTACTGGTAAATTTAGTTGACTAAATTTTGGGAAAGTCTGTGTATGATGAATTTTTGGGTATATGTCACTTTTTTTTTTTTTTTTTCAGTAGTATACTGATATAAGCGTTGAGACAATAAAAACATGATTTGCACCCAAATTACAACAAGCATTTAGCTAAATTAAATTAACCACAACCCTTTACACAAATGTTGTTACAGCAGTCAAAAATCCAATGCCTATAAATGTTAGTAAACGTACATAAACATTTACAAATGATGACTTTGAATTTGAGCAAAACATGAGCACATGATTAATAACTTATTTGTAAAGGTGTGTAAAAAGGGTGAATTCAGGTCATTTGGTACCCATCCTAACAAACCATACATAAATGGAAAGCTTATTTATTCAGCTTGTTTATTTAAAAATGATCCTTATGACTTATGTGACCTTTACAGTTTGTGATTGAGTGAATAATGTTAACATAAATAGTTTGTGATGTGCTTAAAATGACTAATTAGGTTATTTTTTCACCACATTTTACAATGTTAGGTAATATGTGAACTGAACTTTAATGACATTTCTTAGCATTTGAAAGTACATTAACAAATTTCTGTTAAAATCCTTTGGATTTTTGAAAAGTGCATGATGATATGAACTGAACGTTTGATGACATAAGCATTTTAATTTACATGAAATAATGATCTGTTAATTACTAGGTTTAATAAGTTCATTAGCAAACATTAACAAGCACAGTATCTCATAATTCTAGCTATGTGAACATATATTTACAAATGATCTGTTAAGCATTACATACTGTTTATTAATGGTTTAAGTTATTATCAGACAGTCTATGTTACACCTCATAACTAAATCTAATTGAGAGTATCATCATCTTGACCAAAGTTCTCCTCTGGCATCAATGAACAGAAGGATTACCTTGTGAGAACGCTGAATTTTGCGTGTATTGTTTTCAGAGGAGGGCGCCAACGCTACTTCCCCCTCAGCGATATCAGCTTTCCTAAGTGAGAGATCTTTTACATGTCCATTAAGTTTCCCCCTTCAGTATCAGTGCCACTTCATTCCCTAACCATCACCATCTAGAATAATGTGCGGAGAGAGAGAAGGGGTTGCCATCTCAGCCATAATAACACTCTCATTTTGGCTATTGTAGCTTTCTAATTTAATGAAAAAAAGCTGTTTTAATTTTCACATCACTAGGACATGCTGCTATTAGTCAGCGCTAAGTGGCCACTAACTTTATAAATGAATAGTCAGTAGTCCTGTAACACAGATGGCTAAAGTAAATTTGTGTTGTTGTTTTTTTTTAGTTTCTATTTTTAAAGGTAGATTATAATTGTTATCCGCTGTTTTTATTTTATTTTATTTTTTTCTGTTTCTAGTTAAAGGTTGAATAAGGCCATGATCAGACCCTTTTTATTCCATGACATGTGATTAATGTTTTAGCATAGATGAAACATGGTTTTGAGAATTTCTTTCTTCAAGTTGTCAGAAGGGTCCAAACTGAAGAATAAGTACGTTAGAATAATAACAGTATTAGACACACTGGAAAGTAGGTTAAAATCTGCAAGTCATGAAATTTGAAACAAAAAAGTTCTTAGTTGTCGTGGTAACTTACTTTGTGCCAGGAAATGCAAAGAGTCAAGAAAGCGTTTTGTGCATGCTAATCAGTTGCATTAGAATTACAAAGAGGCCAAATATATCTACTCCAGGCTTGACTGGAACGGGACTTTTGAGGTGCGTGTCAGCAAGGATTGAGTCAAAGACAGTGTTGACTGGAAACTGCACATCACAGGCACAGTGGTGTAATTGGTGCTCAAAGGGCCAAGCCTTGCAATCACATGAGAGTCATGATGCATGGCACTGGACAAACATCAAAACAAATAGAGCTCAAGAGTACAGCAGCAGACTGCAGTCTAGAGTAAGGCTGGGGTCGGGTAGGACAGCAATACTCCCATTTTCAACCCTGGTTGTTTTCTGTTCTGACGTCCTGAATATGTCGCTCCTTTCACCTTGCATGACGTTGCGTTTTGTCCAGTGTACTTTTTGTGTCAGTTAAAATATTTTAACATGAATTAAAACCATCTTTTTGTTGCATTTATGATTTTATAATACATACATTTTTTTTTTCTTCTGAGATGTGTTGTTAACCTTGTATATCGATGCATAACCTGTGTAGAAAGTCAGATTTTTTTTTAAATATATGTGACGTGAAAGTAGTTATATACTGTAAAACTTAAAATATAAATAATTATTATATATATATATGTGTGTGTATATTATTAGTTGACATTATTTTCACCCTGACTAAAATATTGTATTTAGCATCAAAAATCTCAGTGGTTTATGAGTGTGAGAAACATGGGAGAGAGAAGTAGAAAAAAGTGGCTTGCACCCAACAGCCTCTCACATGTCTGGTGCTCTTTGCAGGGGTTGGGTTCGACAGAGAGGCCAGTGTGCGCTGCTCACTAGTCCATTCGCAATCAGTGCTTCAACGGCGAAGGAAGCTAAGGAGACGGAAAACGATCACTGGCATTCCCAGACGTGTGCAGCAAGATTTTGGTGTGTGAACTTGTAACATTCTTTTATTACTCTTTATGTTTTCATTATTTGTTTATTTACAGTAAAAAAATAAGGCATATAATAAGAGTAAATGGCATGTATAAACGTTAGTAATAAAAAAATATTTTATCGTTTTTTAGATTCTGACGAGTCTCCAGTGGCTAGAGAACGTACAGTGATAGTCCATACCAACCCTGAAATTTGTCAAGAGGATCTCACGCTCTCTCGTCTCAACACCAAGGACTCTGGTTGCCAGACAGAAGAATTCCTGATTGTTGGGGCTGCACCCTCACGTAGACGGATCAGAGCACAAAGGGGGCAGGGCGTGACTGTGTCACTGTCCCATTCCACAGGCAACATATCTTCTCTGCCTGACAACTCTGACACAATGTTCACCGCCTCAGTAGGCTCCCGTCTGCGTTCCCGAAGCCTCCCGCGTGAGGGAGGGCGACTGATGGACGAAGGTCATGATGACAGTGATGAGGATGACGAGGAGGAGGATGAGGAAGAACTGTCCCCGTTTGAGGCAGAGGACTTCCTACCAGTCCCCGGGGAACATATTCTAAAAGATGATGAAGAAAGCACTGATGACCAGGCAATCCCAGAAGGCCAGCATAACAGTTTGAAATTCAAGCAGCATGCTGGAAGTACAGAGCATGACTGGATGGAGAGGGGTCGATCCCATCTGCCTCGCAAAGCTGACATAGGTAGCTGTGAGATTTCCTCCAGTTCTGATACATTCAGTAGCCCCATTCACTCCGTTTCCAATGCTGGTGTGCTGACCAGCCAGATGGACCACAAGGAGGATCACCAGTCCTCAAGCGGTAATTGGAGTGGTAGCAGTTCTACCTGTCCCTCCCAGACATCAGAGACCATACCACCTGCAGCCTCACCCCCACTCACCGGATCATCCCACTGTGATTCAGAACTATCGTTGAATGCAGCTACCAATACTAATGATGACTCCACCGGCTTCATTATTGATCCATATCCTGGAGACCGATCACAAGGCCTCCGTAGCCATAGGACAGGTTCATTCACTTCCACTATGACTGACATGCTTGATGATGCTGGAGTCAGCACTGCCAGTGAGGGTGAGTGGAGCTATCCACACTACAGGCACAACATGCCTTGCCATCCCGACTTCAGTCCTGAGCACTCTAGGGCAGAGAATATCCTACAATGTCCCAGTTTTGCTAGCATAGCCACTTTTGAAAGTTTAACAGATAGGCCACCATCTGAAAAGGCTGACACCACTTCACACTTTTCTGTAGATGCCGAGGGCTACTATACCTCCATGCACTTTGACTGTGGTCTTAAAGGTAGCAAAAGCTTCACATACAACTATGCATCTGTAGACCAGCAGCAGGCAGAATATGGACATCAAACAAACACACTTGGGAGACATAGTCTCTCTCTAAGGAAACCAAAGGTGAAGCCATCCCCACCAAAACGCAGCTCATCCTTGAAGAAAATAAGCAGCCATGTCGGACCTCCCACTGACAAGAATGAACCAAAGAATGCTGTCGGTCAGAACAAATCTATGTCTTCCGGTGAGAGAACACAGCATGTGGGGTTGAACGGAGGCTCCTCAAGTCAGCTGGAGAGTGAGGAGCCACTGGGGGCTTGGGGTGTTGAGAGTTCTACAGAGATTCCAGAAGTTGCTTTGTTTGGCTCCACAGAAACACATTCCTTCAAGGACGAGGGAGCTGTCCAGTCAGACTATGCAGATCTCTGGCTTCTTAATGACTTGAAATCCAATGATCCTTACAGATCGTTGTCAAATTCCAGCACAGCTACGGGTACCACTGTCATCGAATGCATTAAGTCACAGGAGAGCTCTGAATCCCAGACTTCCCAGTCAGGATCTAGGGCCACCACTCCTTCATTACCATCGGTGGAAAGCGAATTTAGATTGCCTTCACCAGAAAAGCTGGTAGGTCTAGCGTCACCTTCCAGTGGCTACTCAAGCCAGTCAGAGACACCAACATCATCTCTGCCGTCAGCTTTCTTCCCAAACGCTCACCCAATGTCCCCTACTGGTGGCAAAAGGAAACCCAAAGTCCCAGAGAGGAAGTCATCACTTGCTTCTTTGCAGCAGTACTCGTCCAAAAGGGACCTAGAATTGCCTATCATACCTCCCTCCCATCTTGACCTAAGTGCCCTTCCCAATGTCAGCAAGCCTTCAATTCACAAAAACCAGATGCACATCCTCCACCAGAGCAAACAAAAAGCAGCAGCTTCAGCAGAAACCAAGCGTGAGAGTCTGGCAACTTCAGTTTCAAGTGATGAGCTGGCTGTCACTAGTCCTTTGGCCATCACTCCTACGGTGCTTCGTTCAGTTCAACTACGTTCAGTTGGCAAATCTGGAGAAGGGAGCCACGATCGACCTATAACTGATACTGCCACTAGGCCTAAGTGTCCCACTGTGACTATCATTACCCCACCTACTCACAGTAAACCCCATGAAACAAGGAAGCCTCCACCCTATAGACCCCTTCTCACAGAAACCTCCTCTCAGGACAATTGTGAATCACTGTTTACCCCAGTAGATGGACTAGCTGCTAAGAATATAGCAAGCCATTTTGGTGCAAGAAATAGATATGACCGATTAGCCCCATCACCTCTTTGGAGCATGACTGCTTTTAAGGCCCCGTCTGAGCAGGTGAACATGGATGAAGTGATGTCTGAGAATTCTCGAGAAGTTGCAGAAGAGGTGAGCACCTCAAATAATTTCTTTCCCCAGAGCAGTCTGGAAGTGGAGCAAATCCAACCATGGAAATCTGAGCCAAATGAGGGAAGCCCTGGTCAGAATGGTCTAGGAAAGCGGTCAGATAGTCTTGACCAAGTGCCTGATATTGTCAATCAAAGATCAGAGACATTGCAAGCTTATCTAATCAGCAGTGCTGGAGAAGAATCTGTAACATCAGGTGTTCCAACCAGAAGTGCCTCACAGGAACTTGTAGAGGAAGGGTCAACACCAGACACAGAGGACTATTTCAGCAAAGGTTTGTTTGTGTAATATTTCTATTACGAAGTAAACTAGCTGCCATTTTGTATAAAGTTTAGACATTTTGAATTGGAATGAGTTTTCAGAGTTTCTATTTCAGAGTCCACACCAAGCGATCCAACTGTGTCTCCTCTGACAGACGAATCCAAAACCGAGGATGATAGCGTTTTTCTTTCACCAAGTAAAAGTCGCACAACAGAGGATCTCTTTGCCATGATTCACAGGTGTGTTTATCTAATAGATTTTTGATGATCTGACAAAGTAATGAAAATCGCAAAATGGTCATTGCCTCTTTTTTTGTTTTTGCCATCTCAGGTCAAAACGAAAAATGCTGGGCAGGAAAGATTCTGGAGAAATGTCAGTGCGGAACCGTTTAGCTGTTGTTTCTGGGAATGGCTCTGCTACTAATCCCGCAACCTCGCCAAGCAGCCCAAACATGCCTGCAAGTCCATCTACTCAAACTGGGACTCAGAGAACCCCGGGCCCAATTTACAGGAGTGCCAAAAAGTCCAGTACCTCAAATGAAGAGTTCAAATTGCTGCTGTTGAAAAAGGGAAGTCGGTGCGACTCCAGTTATCGCATGTCAGCTACAGAGATCCTTAAGAGCCCCGTTGCACCCAAAAGCCCCGGTGAGCTCCTAATGGAGGGTTCTAGACCATTTGAGGAGCCACTCTCTCCTTTACAACAGCAATTTCCAGAAGGAACTCCCGAACAAATGCCCAGCCCCTTTCCCAAATCGTATGCTGAGGGCTTTTCTCCAAAAGTTTTTCCCACATCTGCCTCAACTAGACAAGGCCGGTCAAGGATGCCGCCAGCTGCGAATAGCAGCCGCTACAGTACACGCAGTCGGCTGTACACTGCTCCCATGCAGGCCATATCAGAAGGGGAAACAGAAAACTCAGATGGAAGCCCACACGATGACCGTTCCTCCTGAAAAATGCATCTTGACTTTTAGAATAAGTCTAGACACAATCTTTGACATCAAGTCAATAATGCTGGGCACTTGGCATCCTCAATTCTGTTCTTAAGAAGACCGTAAACAAACTACGTAGTGTCTGTACCATTTTGTATCAAGAAGAACAAAACATTCTAATAATGATTTTCAGTAGTGGTGTTCTAATAACTTCCATGAACATATTTATTTTATGTGAATACTTTGTTTGTGTACCTGGGGTGGAGAAAAACTACATGATAAAAATCTATCACTTTGTAATTATTCACAGTGAATCAATTTCGGATGCTTTTTGTCACACACATTTAACATTGTCTAGAAAGATATAAACAGTACTGTACTGGGGTAACTGTGAAAATGGGTCCAGATGGTATTAAAAGAAGGGAAAAATCTTTCTTGTACCTTACACACAAACTGTTTATGTCAGACAGCTTGGGACAATCAAAGAGTGGCCTTTTGTATAGTTAGCTGTAGCATAAATGGGCTAAGTGCTTTCGAGTTAGCCTGCAACTGGATCTTATTGGGCAAGAAATGTAGCTGTGTTGGAATATCCTGATGGCCAACCACTATTTTGCACTTCTTTTGGTACTAAAAAAAAAAAATCAGACATTTTAAAGAAATC
Source organism: Poropuntius huangchuchieni (assembly GCA_004124795.1). Taxonomy (NCBI): domain Eukaryota; kingdom Metazoa; phylum Chordata; class Actinopteri; order Cypriniformes; family Cyprinidae; genus Poropuntius; species Poropuntius huangchuchieni. Next base: position 9,608 of record SCHK01444947.1, read on the forward strand.
TTACAAAAATGCCACAAAAGAAAAGTGACATGAAAATAAATATCTATATACAGAATATAAATTTTAAAAAAATATGTATTTTTAATGAAATTAGCTTACGAAGGTAATAGGCAAATTGTGTCCATATTTGGCATTTTTAAGATATTGAGCTTTTTAATGCACCATCTAATAATTTTAAAGCAATGCTGTAATTAATGACTACATGATTCTTCCCTTTCATTCAGTATTTATCTTTTTTAAGCAAATTTCTTTAAAAAAAAAAAATCAACCCATTCTTTCTATATCAATAAATTGATCTAAGAAAAATGACGACAGCTACAACACAGGCACTAAACGTATTCTGTGAATACTGTACCAGTTGTTTCTAAAGTATATATATATATATAATTCTGCTCTTTGTGAAGTGATTTTTTTGTTATTGATCACTGACCCACACAGCAGGACTAATACTGTGCAAGCGTTTTACAGCCAACTTGAAATTATGCCTCTACCGCAGTAGTTGTAGCTTTTCTATATTTCACTTTAATAGATCAAATTAACTGCATGCAATAAAACTTAAGAGGGGAGCATCATTTTTTTAAGCGTATCAAGGAATTTGCCTCATCAGATTTGTGAGGCCATGAGCTGTTTTTGTCAAAAATTAGATTTAAACACTCTTGACAATCTTTTTCCAAGACATTTATATGTAGTAAACGGACTATGGCAGAATAATATTGTAGAAGGATAAGTAGAAGTTTTTAGAAGTGTGTAGTGGAAGTGCTTTTGGTCAGAAGGCTTTTGCAGTTTGTGTTGCTTTGGGTTTGAATTTGCAATGTTGAGAGGGCAATGAGGAAAGTTACAAGAAGGACTTAAAGTTTGGTATCGTCCTTGAAACTGATGGAAAACATATTCCTTTCTCAATGCTGTTGCTGTTTGTAACACAGACAGTAAAATATCCAAAGAAAGACTACAGAGGTGTAGAGTCACGTCAGACTGAGAGACAGAGCAAGTCTACAGTAAGAGGGTTTGCGTCTTGATCAAGACTTTCTTTTGCGGGAGCACAAAATAAATCTGTGTATGAGGATGTGGAGAAAAGGATGCAAATCAAAGGAAAGAGGTTGTAAAAAAAAAGGTTGCAAAGGACAGATGAAAAAACATGGACTTGCACTACTGTTTGGTTATCGTTCAGCTTCTTTTTTTTAAATCAGTTTCCAAGAGCCACCTCATGTTTTTCGTTTTGGTACTAAAGCGAAAGGATTTTTAGTATCTTGCTGGCTTTTATGAAATATTGGGCTTTGATAAATTTATGACTGCAGATTTATTTATAGATTCATGGACTTATGTTTTTCTTTTCAGAGGTTAAGCTTTAGTGGGTAAACACTGGTTTCAGAAGACAGATGAATTTAATGCAGAAATAAAACCACTTATAAATAATATAAAAAAAAATTAATGGCATAAGCTACTCTGTTAATGATCCTTTGAAACCTAATGGTGTCCAGTGGTGTATTTGGCATTTCTCTCCTTTGTACCATTGACCTTCTGGTGTGTTTGCAATTTACCTTGCTTGGTGAGATTTAGTCTTTGGATCAAGTATTTAAGCTGTCCTCAACTATTCGATCACTAACAACTAACTAGCTTTAGGTAAAGATGTTATACAAAGGGAAAAACACACATTTACAAATTTGAGCAATCTAAAAGTTGGCAAAGACTTTTACTATCCATCTCCAAGACAGAGGTAAACGATTTTGTAAGCTACCATTCCAACATTGTAAAGTCTAACCTTAAAATTTGCACTGATGTTTAGTATGTTTGTGAAGGTTTTCACATTGTCTATTGCTGTACCTAAGGCTATTTAAACAGGAATAGTTACATAGCAAAAGCAATTATGAAGTGAAATCTCATATTGTTCAAGTTAAAGCATGCTTGGTGAATGGTTTGCGTACCAAAGGATTTCAGAGTCAGACAAACACTTGCTGTACTGAACACACACACACACAGTTATGTGATGTCTCTTCTGGTACTAGACTGAAGTCTTCAAGCAACTAAAATGAATTTTTTGTTGTTGTTTTTTTGTAAAAACTTGTAAATAGAATACCTTTTAAAATTGTTTCCAGGGTGTTTCTTATGTAAAATGTTTTCAAAGTTTACATTAATTATAAGCCTTTGTATATTTTTGATCTGTGCAACACTTTTGAGTCTTGTATTTATTTTTTAGTAATCTTTGTGGAAAGTCCCATTGTAAAATGTCTCTAAAACCGTTTGCCAGCTTGTCTGGCTGTTTAGTAAATGTGCATAGAAGAGGCCAATAAATGTGACTGCTTTAAACACGTAAACGACTGTGCGTGCAAATGTTCATTTATAAAGATAGGTGATAATGCTGAACTGTGATGAAGTATGGTGAATTGTAACACATTTTATATGAAATATAAAGCTCAAGGATGCGACGGTTTTAATAGTTTGAGATGTAGTAGTAGAATAAAATGAATGACTTTTTCTTAGTGAAGTGTTAATGTGTAAACAAGAATATGAACACAACAAGTACCTGCTCCACTTTGACTGGTGTTTTCATAGTTTTACCCTGTTTCAGTGCTGTTTGAGTCTTATAACTGGCTAAATGCTCTAGTTTTGGTTAATTGGTGATCCGAGAGCCACCAATGATGACAGTAACAAAAAAAAAGTTTTGTTTTTCCATTTATTGATTGGCATAAATCTACAAGCAGAGGCTAACTAGGACAAGCACCCTAAGAAGCATCATGCTCGTATTGCGTACATTAGATCAAACACATTTTGCCCTCATACTAAAATATTGTAGCTACAGTGTTTGCACTGATTAGATGAAGTGAAGATTATTCAGCGATCTTTGACCAGGATGTTTGCGACTCCATGCACCTGAGTGAGCTGAGGACAGTCAAGTGTTGCTAGAAGCTTCTGTGGGCCGGACCGTTTAGGAACAACTGTCTCTGTCAGACACATTGAGGCTTGTTCTGCAATATCACTGAAAGAAAGTATGAAAAAAAGTTATTTCAAAAATATACATGTAAAAGTTATTTAATATATACATATTAGTATTACAAAAAACAGTTTGACTCAGTCATTGCAAATTGATGTCTTACCCATATTGAATAGTTTTGACATGCTGCATTCCCAGTCCTTCAATCCGGAATATGACGTTCTTCAACATACATGACAGTGGGTTCTGAAACTTAATTTGGACTTTCATCTCTCTGCCCAGCACAGCATCACACATAGGCTAAGGGAGAAAATAACACACAACACAAGCCACATTAATGCAATATAGCCACGATGGATAATATCGTGTGTACTTTCAATATACAGCGAGTCATGTGAACTCACAGTGATGATGAGGTCTGGTGTGCGTAGCCTGAAGCTGAACTGTTTGGCCAGAGTTTGTTTAGTCTCAGTGACCCGTCCGGAGAGAGTGAGCATCAGCGCCGCATTACCCACCAGATGGTTGTTATAGTCCTCATACTGCAACGTCCAATCCAGAGACTGGACTATAGAGCCAAAAGATTCATACTACATAAATATTATGAGTTTAAATACAGTATGACTCAAACATAGATTTGAAATGTTCAGAAGTATGTTTTTTAAATCTAGTTTTCACCTAGATTCAATTCATTTTCA
>SCHK01444952.1:0-13033 GCA_004124795.1 Poropuntius huangchuchieni
CTAGGCTTAAGCCTTGTCTGTGAAACCGGGGGTAAATGTCTGTGCAGCTAGGCCTAACGAGGACCGAAAGAATGCTATTAAATTGTGAAGTCACAGCATTTTCCTTCGCAAAATGTAAGAATTAAACCGCTTCTTGCGTATTCTACATTATGCAAAACATTGTACATATTCACAAGATGCTTCAAGAGTTCGTTAGGTGTTGGTGGGTTTGTTGGGCTTGTCCTCTCCTTTGTGCCTCACACACTTCCTCCCCCGCCCTCGTTTTTTGTCACATGGTTTACTGTGCACACATTCTGACTGATGCTGTTTGCTCAGCATTCTCTGTTTTGTTGGCAGAAGATGAAAAATGTCAAAGCAAATTGTGAATCGCAAACATACAGGCTGACAAAAGCACACATACACACACAACTGACAATATATTTTAGAGCCCCGCTAAGAAAGCCTTGTTGGTGGAGATTTAACTGCTCTTCTCACACTCACACATTCAAACAGACTCGATGAAATGAGAGCTTGACATCTTTTCATAGTAGTATTTGTAAATGTTTGTTTTGTTCCAGCGCAAAAGCGTGAAAAAAGTGTGAATGGTTTGTTGGTAAAACTGTTGGAAATCCATCACAGTTGATTCTCATTTGAAAAGACAGAATTATCGAAATTAAAAAGGTGAAAACTTTTCTTGACAGCGAATATTGATAGTTTATAAACTAATAAACTTAATTTACTTTAGGTTCATAATTAAACTGAATTCAGGGGCTTGTAATTAGGAATACCATCAGCAGGGGGCAGCATAGGACAATGTATGTTCTCTTGTTTTTATGCAGACAACAAAAATCACAGTGGTACTTAAATTTTGCACATTTTCTTGCATCCCTAAATATTAACGAGCAACATCAAAGTATTTATAATGTAAGAAAGTCAGCAATAAAATAATTAATAATAAATATGTAGTGTGTGTCTGTGTGTGTACTTTATTTTTTCTCCAGTTTTTATGAGGTGCTAAACATCCTAATTCATCTTCAAAGTCCTTCTTCATGACAGGTAGGAACTGACATCCTGTCATGTTTGATCAGGGAACAGGGAAACAGCTGTCAGTTCTTCCTCTGCTCCATAGTCCCACTGTTCCAAGACCTCCTTGTAATAATATTGACCTTCCCTGTACTGTTTACTCAGGCTGCCTTTAAACACAGCACCAGCAAATATCACACAGGGCTGCCGCTGTCTGCTGCACCATTTCACTCTCACACTCGCTAATTACTGCCTAAATACCCTCTTATCTCCCTGTGCTGCCTGTTTGTGTTAGCGCACAGCACACACATTTGGCCACTTAAACATCCACTGAAGCATTGTGATAAATATGACTGATTGACTCTTCTGTGTCTGCCAGCTGGGTGTTTAATTTCTCATGTATTTGAGGGGTTTAGGAACTGAATTCAGAGGTGGCAGACAAATAATGTGGTGGACGAAATTTCAAAACAACAACGGTAATTAAACGGCTAATAATAGGCCTACAGCCCTGCCTCGCCCACTGCAAAGTGCTAAAGACGAGATAGCATATTTTATTGCTTACTCTGTGGATTAATTTGAGATGAGTTATTTCAAGTGACCATTTGATCGGTGGCAATCAGGTCATTTGCATTCCAGTAGACTATAAGCTGGATTGGCTCCAGCATGCCGCGCTGCTGGTCCTGACGCTCTGTGTTTGTGCTCGTTGATAGATTCAGTTTGGCTGTGTTTGTTTAGCCCTTAGCTCACTACTCATATGAAAGCCTACGACTCAGCAGTGATAGAAAATATATCCCCATCCCTTCCCTCCCCTCTTTCTGTTTCTCCTAATTACACAGAGTGTGTTTGTACAGCCGGCATGATGTTTTCAAAGTACACAAGCAGGTTTTGAAGCTTTTGTTGGCCTGACTTGTTTCCTGTCTCTTTATTCAGAGGCTGCTTTCACCTGTTAAATGGAACACATCCCATGAGTGATTGGTGCAATGATTCACTCCCAGGCTCCGTCAGGATAACTGTCACAGCTGTGGGCCAGCATGAGAAAGAGAACAGGTGTGTGTATGTGTGGAACAACAGTTATGAAAATGACTGCAGTGTAGCTTATTCAGTGAAGAGCTGTGGTTCTCCACCTTTTCACTCCCATTGTTCACAACAAAATTCAAATGCAGCATGACTTTTCCAGTCATTCGTGATTTACTGGAAAAGGATTAAGTATAAAAATAATAAAATAAAGCCAACCATTTTTTTAACACAATTTCTACCCAATAAAATATTTTAGAGCTTAAAACATGTTATTATGATATATATATATATATATATATATACACACACAGACACACACATATATATATATTAATGTTTTTAATTATTAATGTTTGTTTTGTCTATAAATAATCTTGGAAGTTTGTTGAGGCCTTGAAGGAATTTTCCAATGTAAACAAACTTTAATGACAACACACAAGTAGGAATGCACAATATATCAGTACCATACTGATTACTGTTTTTTTTTTTTTAATTGGTATTACATTTTGAAAATCAGAAAGAAACTTTTAAATGTGATCTTTAGGAAATGTCACAATGAATATCAGTTTTTCATACGGTAAATCATAATGCCTTTAGAAAAGTATTAATTTTAGGTTTATTTTAAATGATTTATATTAAATAGTATAGAATTGTTTTATCTGTTGTCTATTGGTTATCAGAAATAAAATGATTGTAATAATATAATATAATATACAATCGTTTTATTATCAGTGCATGCTCATTTAACAACTATCTACATGTAAGTATAGAAAAAATTTAAAAGACAAAAATGCGTGAGATATAGCAAAGAACAGTATGCATGAATTACTGTGGTAGTGCCAGAGGCGGTGTGTGTTTGTATTAAAGGGAAATTACCTTGGCAGTATTACTGAACATTATAATGAATTTTAGGCAAACCCCAAACTCTTTTTAATCTCTGGGCTACAGATATCCAATTGGCTGCCTGTTCTGAACTCCACTGTGTATCTTTACCCCAATCACAAGCAGCTGTGACTATTTAGTGGGCAGGAAACCACCGAAAGCAGATAATTCTCCATTTATAACTTCTGGTTCACTCTGTTTATTTTCTTGTTGAGTGAGCCAATGCTGGCTTTTCCATTAGCTGGCATGTGTTGACCAAAGACCGTTGTGTGCTGTCTTCTGTGTTGATTGCTGGATATTGAATATCTTCGAGGTAATATCAGCCAGGCCTCGCTTTCTTTCCATAGTCATTTATCTAGTGAGGCAAACCACAAGTCTTATTTTAACCACCTCTGAAAGGGCTTGCTTTAAGTGGCTCGTAAAAAAAAAAAGGAAAAAGCAAAAGCATGAAAACTTTGGGGTTTTCGAGGCTAACCATAATAGGGCAAACCACCAAGTATACCAATTAGCCAGCAATGCTACTGTCAGAGTGACATGGGGACAGAGTTGAGTGAGAGACCGACACAGAAACTAGACACAGACCACACAGAGAAGCAAAGTGCTGTGGGACATTCACAGGAAAGCCCAAATTAGATGAAAAACATTAATCTGAAATATGTTTGAAACATAAGGCACATATCAGAGCTTTCTAGCTTGACAGTTTAAGACAAATGAACGTGAGAGGTTAATATAGCACAGGAAACACAATACTGCATGACTGCACATACTCAATCACGATGACACCTTAGAAATGTTTAACAGTCACCTCAGTGACAGAAGAAGGATTTCGTAGCCAAAACTCAGTGCTGGAAACATTGAACAGAACACATGGCGTGTTTATGTCATTTTTAATGTGTAGTCAGCGTAGTATTCTATTAATCGAAAAGACCCATTTGCAGTGGACTCAGAGGTTTCCTTCTCTGTGGAGAATATTAAAGAGATATTAAATTAATCTTTGATTAGCGGCGCATGCTATTATGGAGGACAGATTTGCAGTGAATGGAGCTGTTAGGCTGTCACTAAGCCGATTTGTTAAGGTCACCTAGAATCTCAAAATAAACCTTACAAATTGTTTTTATTTTACGGAATGAAAGTGAACATTTATTTATATGGCTCCTTTTTGTTTTCATATTTTAAACAAAGCAGCAAGAATATTCTCTGTCAGTGTAAACTATTAATGAAGTCTTAATCCATCTGGCAGTGAAAGCTAACCTAACCTTGCAGAAAGTAATTAACATATTTATTCTAAATTCAAAGTAATGAAACATTTTGTCGGAATAGAACGATTTGCAACAAATGACATTCAGTCAAGTGGATGAATGAGTCATTCGAAATAAGGAGATTAATTAAACTTCATTTAGTTCATTTCAATTTCATTTAAAAGACTGCATGGTAAGACTATGTTCAATTTGTTTAACATTTTTCTAAACATATAAACTCTCATCTAAGTGAACAGTATTTTACAGCATTCATTAATCTAGGTTCATTTTAATTTATACATGTACATAACAGTACTATCATTGTTAATTCATGTTCATCCATAATACATTACAGTTAATTTATGCAACTTTGCATGTTAAAAATGTACTAATATATACTGTAGAGAAATGAACATCACCTAGATTAATAAATTCTGTTATATATCTGTATTTGTATCTGCTACACAAGCAATAAATACAATATAGCTAAATCTGTAAGATCATTTAGATCATCGTTACATATATATCCCCCATATCACCCAACCCTAACACTGATCTATGTTAAATAAGGCATCATAACATTATTACTTTCTGTTAAGCTGCTTTGAAAAAAAATGAGTATTGTTAAAAAAAAAAAAAAAAAATGGCAAAAGTATTGATCACCAGTAGGTCTTGCTACTTTAATTGCACATTTTAATAACCTAACCACATTGCCACATTTGTTCACTCACGTTTTACCCTGTGTGACAGAAAAATGTATTGTTTTTTTTCTTGATGATTACAAAACATGACACTGAACAACGAGCAATGACCTCTTGAAGCTTTTATTAAAAATGTTTTTAAAACCATATGAAACCAATAATACAAGGGTGCATCTTGCCACATGTTTTAAACTTGATTTTTTTTTTTAAATATCATGGATACTTTTATTTGACCCATGTGTCAGATTTTTCATGAAATGCACTCTAAATTTGATGGAATCTGTCAGATGATTGTAATATTATTAAGCATACAGAATGAAAGGGGGCATCCAAATTGGGCTTCTGGACTTGAATGATCCCGCACTGGGCCTGTGGCCCGAGTCAGGATGGATGGTCCTGCTGGAAAGAGTGAGTTTGTGTTGTGGGAGCCCACAGTGACACAATCACTGGGGACAGAACTCACTGATCCAGAGCTGGAATTCAGCCTCATTTAGCCAAAAGTATGCCAACAGTATAAACACTTAATCCGGCGTGAGATTTCCAGGCCCCAATGGGTCAACAGTTTAGCTCTTTATTTCCCCCCCACCATCTTGTTATAAACAAAGTCGGCTTTCAGTTACTCCTGTGAAATTGTTTTATAGGGTGCATGCATGATTGAATATTCATTATGTTAAACTAGGCACTTTCTTTGTATATAAATCCATATTAGATTTCTCTGGCAGGCTGCCTAAACCACATGAGATGGATTCTTTTCGTAAAAAAGCCTGAACTCCTTAGCAGCTCTTTTCTTCACGCTTTATTTGTTTTTGTTCTGATGTAAATGACGACTTGTTGATATTTTCCTGCCCAACCTCTCGGCCTCCCCCTGTCTCTTCCTCCTCTCTCTCTATTTCTTGGCCTAGGAACACATGGATCCTTTCAGAGAGGGGAAATGTCGGAATTTGTGGTAGGCATGGGAAAAATAAACAATCGTGTCGGTCCGTTCGGCAGCAGAGGACCTGTGCTTCATGTATGAGGGTGGTGCGGGGGAAAAGAGAGCCAACACAATTTTTTCAACCAGGGGCCAGCTTCCTTCAAAATATTTATACATTATTTTTCCCTGTCGGCAAGCAGAATTTACCTCGGGATCGAGGAGCTCACCTCTAATACCACAGGGAAAATAAACCCCCTCTTCTTAAGCTGCAGTTTATTTGACGAGAAACAGCAGCGTATTCAGTCTTGTTTTCCCTCAAAAGACACATGTAAAAAGCGTGTTAAGAATCGTACAGATGTGTCCCAAAACACACAACGATTTCTAAAGCAGGTGGATATCACATCTTACATTCAAAACCACAACAACCTTGTTGTGCTGTCAGGTTCAAGTATTTTACATCTGTTTTCTATTCAAACAGGCTGCAAGAATGTTCGGCAGTGTGCCGTTCCAGCACTGCATCCTAACATCTGTGTCTTGGCAGATCTGCAAGGTCAGACCTGCTGTAGTGTGAGGAACACATTGGATTCCTCTCTGGACAGAACGTATCAGAGAAGAACCACTTTGTCTGACTTTGAGATCGACAGCATTTCAGTACCCCTGCAGGACTCAATTCAAAGAAGTGATTTTGTGGTTAAATTGTGTTTTTTTTTTTTATATGGAATTTTGCACAATAGTTATCAGATACCAGAAAATCAATTCTTAAAAAACAACAACTGTAGGTCAGATATGAGTCTATTTCACAAGCTCTGAGTGAGGCTGTACTTCTCAAGCAGGTACTAGTGAAGTCCTCTCAGAATCCAGTTATTCACATCACTGGTTCTGAGCTGGCAGTTAAAGCAGACCACACACTATGTGGAAGAAAGAGAGATCACATGACTCGTGGACCAACCGCAGTTACCGAAACTCACAAACATGTGGATGCGAGGCAGAGAGAGAAAGAATAAAGGGAAGGCCAGTCATCAAAAAATCTGAAAATCTCTATAGGTTTCTCTTCTTGTATCAAAACAAAGGAAAACTGTCGAATGTTTTCTTGTTTTAGTTTGAAATGCTCTTTTTTAATGAACATGGCTAATAGACAGTTACAATATAAGTTGCCTTACCTGTATTTGTCTTTGAGCCACTTTCCCACACAAATAATAGGACGGTATTAGATTAATTTGACAGATTGTCATACAAAAAGAAATTTCAATCAATCTCTGTGTTAAATATTAGCTGATATTCTTTCTCTGTCTATGTTTTTGTGAGCTCTAAAACCTTTGAAGACAGGCTAATATTATGGTCTGATCTATAAGGTCATGGTCTTAGAGGCGACCTTTAATATAATTTTAAGTTATCCACCTTTTTCTTCCCATGAAAATGGGCCATTTGTAAATTTTATGGGTCTGGCTTCCAGTCTCATCGTGTCCAGGTATTTTTAGCTGTACAGAACAGTTCATTTTACTGCTTGATATTGCAAATTGGTGTGTCTTACCATATTATTTTAATATATTATCTTAATTATGAACACCCTGTTTGTAGTGCAAACAGTTTTACAATTTATTGCACTTTGTAATTCTTCTTGTTTTTTCCCTATAGCAGCTAATGAAGCAGAAGTCTCACCCATAGGCTTACTTACACATTGAAGAAAAAGGTGGATAAGTTTTCTGACTTCCTCACTACAAAGAAGTGCAAAGAAGCACATTCACCCTCATATCATATATATCTTCAGTTTAAAATGTCAGTGTTTAAATAGATACAGTAACACATGTCACCTCATGCAATAGATTGGACAATTACTGATGTTTGGATATTTCTCTTAAACATCCTGTAAGTTTGAGCACTAAAATTGTATCCCTCGTAACTGTTTAGTTTTTAGCCACTGGCATATTTTCATTTTCACAAGTAATAACGTCCATTGTTTCATAATTGGATGTTTATCAAAAAAGTTACCAAATGAAACACTTTCAAGCCCTCTTTCTCTCTCTTGTGCTATTGTCTGTTTTCTTGTTAACTAGATGAATGCCTTTAATGGCATATATTCCTCGTGATCTCCATTAAAATGTGTGACTGTGCCCATATGCTAAAGTGTGCATGTGACTGCAGGTAAAATTCATTTGGCTCATTAAGTTTCCTTTCTCAAATCGTTGATCTGTAGAACAAGGTCACACGACTGCAGGTTACATACATTTATTTTGCTTCATGAATACAACATATTTACCATATGCTCTCACATGATAAATCTCCTGTTCTAGCTGATAATTAATCCCAGTCAATCAGTTTTAATTTTGTTACATGATGTTTCAAAACGTAGTAGTTATTTGGTCCAGCTGTCCATTGTGGACATATATATTGCAAACATGTTGTTTTGTCAGAATAAGCAGTTACTTTTACACTGTCCTCAGCTGAAAAAGACACTTTTTGCTTGCATAGTGGTATAGCTATAGCAGTAGGGTCTATGCTAACCAGTCTGACCCCTGGGGTGTGACACAATTTAGGTCCCTTAAATTGGACAAATGCAGACATTTCGACAATTTGAAAGTAAGCAATCATCACATAAGATAATTGCCTTCTGTGCAGCATAATTAGCCTTGGGAGCAAAAGCTATTCAAGCTTATTAAGTGATTAAATGAACTCAGGTAAAGCTCAACTTGTTTCCTCAGAACTAAATACATGAGCACATGTCTTTGAGTAGCAGACAAATTCTGGCAATTATTGGAGTTAAACCACGTTTCATTTGAAGCCATTAAATTACAGTGCGCGCAATACAATTAAACTCGCTGGCGAAACATCACCTTTCTGCTTGAATTCACAATGTTAATTAGCTAGTGCCTGGATTTTTAAAAATGAATTATTGCTCTGCTTTATCTGAGATGTGGATGAGTGAGTATTACGGGATGGTTTGCACAATATGAGGGGACTGGATTTAGTTCGAGAAAAACTGACACTGGAGTTTCTAATAAAATTGCACACGATATCCAACTGTTATACATGAAAACACACTGGAAGTAAAGTGACACAGGTTCAAGACGTCAACAGTCAACATCCTGCTGTTGTGAACATTTATAATGCTGTCTGTCTTTCTGCGTGCCAGGTTTAATACAGTTAACTATAAGTAAAACTAAAATTAAAAACAAAAAGAAAATTGTCTTTACTTGAAATTAACATTAATTGACTAAATCGAATATAGAAAAAAATATATTTCTAATTTTAATCGTTTAATTTGATGTACTAAAATAACTGAAATAAGAATTGATTAAAAAACTATACATGCGCACGTGTGTGTATATATATATGTATATATATATACATACATACATACAAGATACTGTTCATCAGTTTCTATTTTTATTTATTCATTTCTATTTTCATTATAATTTGAAAGTTTTTTTTTGTCTTTTTTTTGTTTTATGTATGTGTATATATATACAGATTGATTGACAAATATTACTGTATTATTCTGTTAGTGTTGACTGACTTGACATGTCTTATTTTAAACATACAGTATTCATAGGACAAAAGTATGTTGTGCAGAAGTGTGGCTGTATATCTGAGGTTGCGTGAGAGCATGTGGGTTCATGTGCATCAGGGAGGTTCACAGCAGGTCACCCGCTGTCAGGTCTGACCTTTTGAGCGGCCAGCTATCATCTATCGGGATCTTAACTTTCACTGTGGACTCAAACACTCACAGGAGAGCAGTCGCTGACATTAAAACTCAATTAGGGTCCCACGCACTAAATAATGCAGCAGGAAAGTGCATTACCCACATGCTCAATGCCCACAGTCTTACATCTCAATATGTCAAAAGCTCTCCCAAAGCCAGTGTATTTGCATATGTGTGTGTGAGTATATGAGTGTTTGTAAAGAAAAGACCGAGTATGTAGGTACAGAGACACCAGTGAGCTCTCTCAATTAGATGATTGTCATTTAGCAAAGAACGAACACTCGCTCTCATCAGTCTACTCTAGAAATTAAACGAATCAACACACTCTCAAGCTCATGCTTTTGGCCTTGTAATCTTATATGATATGCATCATTACACTAACATTAACACAAGTTTTAATCAGCATCACCTAGATTAGCATAAGCATGGGTTTGTAGTATAAACTATTTGCACACTTTCTTTTGATGCTTAGGTAACATTTCTTCTTATTTTTGCCTTGCCAGGATTCTTTAATGAATATCCATTTGTTCACAAGGACAACATTTATGTAGAATGTATTTATTTATTGTAATTTATCATATCATTATTTATCATTCCACAAATTTAAAACCTAGTAAACGTTTTCCTGTTGAATTTCACAACACTAAATAAAATGCTCTGCTAATTTTAATAACACTCAGTGTATTTTGCCTGATGGTTTGTCAGAGCGCTGCCTCCATAATAACTTCTATTATTGTAACTTTCATTACAGATTAATGTAATATCACACAGCGCAAGAATTTAACATCATTATGCTAAATGTTCTGGTAAAATAAACAGCAACCACTGAAACATCTAATAAATGGTAACTGCACTGGGTAACATTTTCTGATGACTACCAGTTGCAAATTAAATGTCTCATGTTTTTTTAATTGCATTATATTATCATAAAATATTTTATTATCAAACAGAAAATGAACATCCCAATATACCAAGCTATGCTGTCTGTTAAGATGGGCAGCATCTATTGGCATACAAAGTTTAACTAAATCTTGTGAATTTAACATCTTCTCAGGTTGCTCTTAGTGATCTGTCATGTCTAATTATCTGCTGAAATAAATTACTGTATAAAACACCCTGGCAACTTTCCATCTGGAATAAAGCAGTAAGTGAAACAAAACACCCAATCATGAATGGATTTAGTGCTTTATGAAGTCAAAAATTAATCTGAATGAAACTAGCAATGAAATCTCACATTGTAGTTTTTATATCACCTCAGTGTTCAACATACTGTATCAGAGTTCAACATTTCCCAATTTGGAGAAATGGAAAACATCTACTAAAATATCTCCTGGCATTTAACACTGAGTAATCAAAAACAGATCACTTCAGAATTTCATGAGGCCTGGATGCTGGCTACTAGAGTCTTATGATACAACATATGGCTTCAAGTGATCTCTTCACAGACGAAACTACAACATCACAAAAATGAACTTTCATTGTCCATTAGAAGGTGCTCATGCACAAGAGTAATTTTGGATGGGGAAAAAACAAGGCATCTAGAGGCAGTGTTTAAATGGTGCTAAGATGTTTGCATGAATGATTTGACAATAACACTCTGGCTGGTTAGTGGTGTTACCTGTCTTTTGCCAGCATTAGATGTTTGGTGTGGTAGTCCTGGGAATCGCATTAACCTGTTTTCAGTGGCAGACAGAGCACAACAATTCACAGCAAATAGATTAGAGCTGCTATCCGTCTTTCGCACAAAGCGCTGCCCATGTACAGCTTCAAAATGTGTTAATCTGTCTTTGTTTGCTAAGCTGTCCCGCCGTGCACCCCGCTCTATGCCAAAGAGTGTTCAGCTTACTTTAATACCCACACAGCCATGAAACAAACGATTGTGTTTTTTCTGGCATCAAGCTTTAGCTGATTTCAGTGGATAAACAATCCTATAGTTGAGGGCTTGTAGTAATTCCCTGCACTTCAGACAAATGACGTCAGACTTCCTGACACAAAGAGTGATGTAACTCCATTGTGGTAATGAATGGTAAAAGATAAAAGACATTTAGGCTGATTTTTTTTTTCCCCCTTTTTGTCGAGGATGGCAGAGCTGCCAAAAACAATACAAATGAAGGGTAGTTTTCACTGCATATTGTTGAAAGGATAATCATTACAGCGCACTCTCTTTTTTTCTCACACATTCCCATCATATAACACTGATTGCTCCCTATTTTTCTTTCCCTGGTTCACCCCATATCTTCCACGCAATTAAATCACACACAGTAAAATCTTTTCACAAAATGATAAAAAAAAGTTCAGGAAGCACTTGGACAAGTTTTTCATGTCCTTTGTCTCATTTAAGCTGTTTTTAGCGCAATTGAGCTTCAAGCACTGCCTCTTCTAGCCTATAAGAGGTTCTCAAAGGGATAGTTTTCCCAAAAATCAGAGTTCTGCGGTATTTTAAAAGTAGTCTTCAATCATTGGTTTTGACTTTCTCTGTACAGACACAAAACATCTTTTATGTTCCACAGAAGAGAGCAAGTCACACATGTTTAGAATGAAACAAGGGTACGTAAGTGATGGCAGAATGATCATTTGGGTGAAGTTTCCCTTTAACATGAGGGTTTGTTGCAGTTGTGCACTGCTAGGCTTTATGTCGTCAAATCTTGTTATTGGCCCTTCTAGCATTTCACAAATAACTATTATAGTCTAGCAGAAAATTTGGGCAGTGTAACTCAAGCGGTCTTGGAGTATTTGGGGAATGTGTTTGGCTCAAGCACCTGCGGTGGGAGCTCACAGAGGAGCCTGTGCAGTGGATTAGAGCGTTCCTAGAAATCCCCTGCTGATTGTGTTTGGAGGATGTTTGGACTTTAATAACTGAATAGGTGACTCATTTATCTGTGAAAAGAGCAAATCATCCCAATTCCGTAGTTGCTGTAGTATGAAAGGAAGATAAAAAGCTTTTTCAAACAAAGAAACTTAAGTCAGCTTAAAAATGACTCATTTTACAGCTGCTGTACAACTGGACAGATTGAGTGTGTAAGTGAGATAAGAATGTGTGTGTGATGGGGAGAAACAGAGAGAGTGAACATGCACATGACACAAATATCAGTTAAGTTCAAGTGAGCTTTAGTGCCTTACTAAACTTTCCTCTGAAATGATAAGTTTAATAGCCGATACAGAGCTTGTATAAGATACGTTTATTGCTCGTCATACAATAAATGTTTATGGCTTATCGTGCGATTAAAAAAGCAGTTTCGAAAAAATGCATAGTTGAGTTCTACTTTATGTACATATATGTAGAGGCTTGCAAAAAACTGTAGGAAAAAAGCACTGTTCAAGACAACATATTGGATCTTCTTGAAACAGTGATGTTTATACTAAATAATATCAATGATAGACAGTATCCAAACCGGATGAAACCATTTCCTGTAAGTATATTTTTACAAACATTAATGTTTAACTAACAGTATTCAAACCTCATCAAAAACCTCAGCTTGTACTTAGCCTAGCTTTTGCAATTAGCGTGTGTGCATATGTGTGTGTATTCATTTAATAACTTTAAAGGAACACTCCACTTTTTTTTAGAAATAGGCTCATT
>SCHK01444955.1:0-11911 GCA_004124795.1 Poropuntius huangchuchieni
CTAATGTTGTTAACTAATGTTAACAAATGCCCCATTATTTTGAAGTGTTACCGAAATATGAAATCAAAATGTCAGATTTAAACTTAAGTATAAGTTTATGCACCATAAGTTATGTTCGACATTGGTATGCTTGTGCATAAAATTAACCTTCAATCCAATTTTCCACTGACTGATCTTGTAGTCAAGATTAGGTGATTAACGGTTAGTCTCAAATCCAGTGGGAACACCTCTGCGACATTAATAACAGAAACTCCCTTCACAAAGACCCGTTTCTGCAGTTTGGCTTTAGTCACCACACCCTGCAAGTCCCACTGTCTCTCCCTCTCTCTCCCCCCGTCCCACAATCCAACCACCTATCCGCTGCGGCTGGGGCTCGGGATGGGTGAAGTTCAAATGGGCTGCACTTAAAGATTCCTTTCAACTCTGTGGGTCAGTCAGACCTGTTGGCGTGAGTGTAAAAACCTCACTCTGAAACATCCACATGAAGGCCTTGTGTCATTAAAGGCTTCCTGCCGCTTTTGCACGTACCTTTCAATTAACTGCAACCTCAAACAAAGACGCATGCACATGGGGTCAAACAATGGCTTCTCTTGTGTTAGTGAAGCCTGAGGTGAAATTCCACTGTTGGTAAATTTGAGTTACCTCGGAAAGACCTCAGCAGAGCACCGAGGACACTTGAAGTGCACGACGCTTGTGTTGTTTATGTGAAAGGCATGCTGTGCTTGGAAAGACTTCAAAAGGAAAAAAGTCATGCACTGATTGAAGGCGTGCAATGTGTGAAAAAACTGCATACAGGCTTATTAGCGTGAAGCTGATATTTTGTGTGTTGGTTGTCTTTTGTCAGCTTGCATAAAGTTTAAACTATAGCAATACCATGTAGTGCATTAAAAATAGAATGCAGACTTTTTGCAAAACATGACGCTTCTCTAGCACTTGTTGGCTTGATGCAACGGTATATTGCATGTGTCCGTTGTCTTTGTCAGTATGAACAAAGCTCATGACTTGGAAATACAGCTCAAACTACAGCAGTACCGCAACACTTTACTAACTTAATGCACACATGCAATGAAATACAGCATGCAAGCATACTGGGATGTCTGAGGAGATGTTTTTGACAACATGGTCAAAGTCCATCACTTACAAACATTCAAAAACTCCAACTATAGCAATTCTGCAATATAGCAAAAGCTTTACCGGAGGAAATGCATGAATACGTTAAAACAGCATGCAATTTATTGCTAGTTAGAATGAGTATAGTGCATGCATTGTTGTCTTTGTCAGTATGAACAGAGCTTATGACTTACATAAATGAAATATATAAAGCTCAAACCATATGAGTACTACAGCTCTTATTAAAGAAAATGCATGCATATGATGGACAAAGGACAACATGGACAAAGTCCATCACTTACAAACACTCAAGAACTCCAACTATAGCAATGCTTCAACCATTTACCAAAAGAAATGAATGCATGTGAGGATGATGTTCATTACTTAGAAACACATAAAAGCTCAACCTACTTTATAGCAAAACTGCAAATACTTGCAAAAAGAAATGCATGAATGCGAATCGATAAATGGAAAATACCATGCAAACATATTGGGATGCCTAAAGACCATAGTTTATGAATTGATTCTTGTTGTCTCATCACATGGAAAGCTTAAAACTATAACAATGCTGCAACCCCTTGCTAAATGAAATGCAGCCATGCACTGCTTCATAAACAGCATGCGGGATAATTAGGCAGCGTGAAGTGTGTATCGTGATGTTTTTTTGTCAGCATTAATAAAGCCTATCACTTGGAAATACTTAAAAGCTCAAACCTCATACTGAATATTTAAGACAGAGTTAAGTGTAAAGCCATAAAAAGCAATGAAATTACCAGTAGAAAACGCTGCCATGTTGTGCTTATTAAGGCTTTGAATAAAATCTCCACCAGGAGAGAGAATTTGCCCTTGATCTCCCCACTGTAAAGGACTTTTAACAGAACACAATCATTTTTTCTCGGGTAGAACTCGCCCATAACACTAAATGAGACCACCCATGATCCAGGCTTCATTTAATTGTTACCATGATATCGCTCTCTGATTCACACTTGCTAAAAACGTGGCTGACTGTAATATATAGGCCTGTTCTTTGAATGAAAAGCTCTGTCAGATGCATGACTGTGCTAGATTTTACACTTGTTATGTCTTGTCTGAGTCAGTGCGGGCAATTCTGGATTAGATCTGATTTCATTTCTCATTTTATAAATGTCTCAGCTGGACGTAATTTCCTTTTGTGAAAGTGATCTAGAAAAAGCTATTTTAAACTACACATCTTACGCAGCGCGTTCTCCTGATGCATCACTGGTGTCTTCACTGCGGATGGTCTGACACTTCAGACGGCGGTAAAGACTGAGTCTGTTGAGCTTTGGAGCAGATCATGACTCATGTGAAGAATGGGCAGCGCTCGTAGTCAGACGTCTGCTGATGCTTCTCCATCGAAGACCAAATTAGCAGCAGCTCTCTCAAAGCGAAGACATCAGACGTGCAAGTTTATAATAAAACGCAAAAAGAACAAAGATTAAACCAAGCCAGGTTCAGCCAGAAGCACTGACACGGCAGTCAATAGAAAGAGAACAAAATTAGAACTGCCACAACTCTGTTTTATAATATGTTTTTTATAAAGTAGGAATTTAGAAACTACTAGTGCTTTTTGCATACACAATAATCATATTAATCATATTGCATATGCATTTCTCTCTCCCTATGGATATGCAATATGATTAATATTTGAAATATGCATTTTAGCTATTAGAAATATTTGAAATGCATAAATGCTTATGCTTTAGATGAACATGCTCATGCACAGAAAAAATGGTGTATTAAAAAAATACTCTGAAATTGCTTGTTGCACAATTAATCAAAGAAATGGCAAGTAACATTTAAGTAAAAAGACTGAAACAGTATTTTCTTGTAAAATAATTTATATAGCGCTTTATTCAACAGAGATCATTTTTAAAGCCACTTTAAACATGCAAGTAACAGAATCGGGGATGCTAGCTTCTTGAAATATAACACAAATCCAAATTCTGCTGAAAAGCAGCTCTAAAATATTGGAAAGAAAATCAAGAGAAAATGCTATTACTCTTCACTAGACAGTTGTTTTTAGAAATTGTTTGTTGGTTAAAATGGTTAAAAAATGTTTTTTGTTTTTTTTTAATTGTATGAAATGAGACTGAACACTAAGATTTTGTTTCTGCGTTTTAAAAGGTAGTTGCTTTTCCTTACATTGGACACCCGTATTTGTCAATGACCCTAATACATAGAGGTCAGTATAATAGGTGTGGTTTTATGTAATTAAAGACTGGTTTCAATGGGAATCACTGACATATGCGTTCATATGGTAAGTGTGCGGGTGTGGATGGACTTGTTGGTTACAGTTCGGGCTAAACTGGGTGGTGGGGGGCTTAAAACAAGTCTATAATTATGGCTAAGATGCACGGCAACTCAGTCCCAACCATCCAGCGCTGCACACAACTTACAAAAGAGAGGCTCTGTTGTGCTCTCAATCGTGCCAAAGATGTTTCGGGCCAATTCAGCAGAACCACAGGTCTTGTTTTTTTTTACATCCATTACAGAATCAAGAAGCCCCTTATTTTAACTACAAGGCCACCGCTCCCTGAGATATAAATATAGCCCTGTTGTGCTAAAAATACTCCGGCAGGCCTTTCTATTAATAGCCCTGCCGTCTGAACTAAATACTGTCAGCAACTTTAAATCAGCCAGGGCTTTTGCCAAGTGAAAGAAAAGGCTCTCTGTTTCTGTAACCGCCCCCCTTCTTCTCTCACACGCTTTCTGGCGTGACGTCAGCCCTCGCCAGCATTTTCGACTCCAGTCACCAGTCTCGTTCAGGCGAATGTAGTCTTTTAGTCTTTTGCTGCCATTGTGCTGCGGTGTGACGCCTCTGGGGCTGAGCAAGCGTGCACGCTTTTTCCAGCAGTCTGGAGAGGAACACACAGCTAGCTATTGTCTGGTCAGCTGTGTTGTGAGCGTACCGTACAATAGCACGTATTCTTAAAGCTCACCCACTCCCTGTTTCCACCACGACTGCAATGAAGAGACACGCCAGACCTTAAGTTCACCGCTCACCCAGCTGATTCCTGCAGCAGTCAAGTTCACTCCATCACCTGGGGATGGGCTGCATGAGAACATGCAGATTACTGTTGCTACAAAATGCTACATGTGTAACTATATTTGTTTAGTTTATAGAGCATTGTGCATTGCATGCACAATGAAAATTCAAAGTGATTTACATAAAAAATGATTTTAAATAATCATGAAATAATCGTGACAGATGAATTAAAAACATTTTTTTAAACTGTTAAAAATGTTTTATTAATACAAATAAATTTGATTTATACCTGTTTATTTTGATCATTGTATTTGTGGGGGGTTTTTTTGTAATAAAACACTCTTCTAAGAACATCTGTTAGTATTATTATAATTAATTTGATAAGTTTTACTTTTCTGAATTAAAATTATTTGTATATTTTTGTGATCAAAAACATTAAGGTGGAAATTGCATAATCTTCCTGAATTTTAAAAAATGAAGAGAAAAACAAGATTAGTACTAAAATATTTTATAACAATTATTTATATATTGCTTTTAATTTATATATATATTGCTTGTGTGTGTGTGTGTGTGTGATATTCAGTTTGTCATAAACTGACCAAATACACAGCTCAAAATTTGTGATATTTTACTTTTTTACATTTAAACATTATTTTTAAATTAATGCTTTTTTTGTGCAATTCATTGTGTTTTTGCAATAACTTCAGATGTAGTAATTTCTCTTTACTCGATGGTTACACCACCTGACATAAATCAAAATGTCACTAAATCAAAATATAAAATTATTTTACAATATACTTTTTTCATACATTTGTTTCAATTTTTCCTCATATTGGATACCCTTATTTGTCAATGACACTGATACAGAAACAATGATATGATAATTTCCTGAGAGCTTTTAGCAATATCCTTGTTCTTTGTAAGCTGGCAAGCCACAGA
This sequence comes from Poropuntius huangchuchieni, assembly GCA_004124795.1. Lineage (NCBI taxonomy): Eukaryota > Metazoa > Chordata > Actinopteri > Cypriniformes > Cyprinidae > Poropuntius > Poropuntius huangchuchieni. The sequence goes on from SCHK01444955.1 coordinate 5,057, forward strand.
GCCCCTTTCTCTAAAAACACATCTGCTGTAACCTAGTAATTGGTAGCTTTAATTAAGCATGAGCAACGTGTTTATAGTGGTGAGATAAAATGCTGATTAAAGACGTATGCAGTGCAATGAAAATGAGAGCATTCACAAGCTGTAGTTTTACTGTCTATTTAATTTGGTCTGCTCTGCAGGATGGGTCATAAACTTGGCCAGAATCACGTCTTGGCGGCTCGTTTGGGTGGAGCTGGAAAGAAGCGCTACTGCCAGCCTGAATGTACCTGACGACCTCAGAGACCAGAGTCAAACAGAAACAGACTGGGTGGCATATAGTCATTGCAGCACACACAGATCAAGGCTTTATGGGAAGGGAAAATTTCACCAGGAGCCCAGAGTTTCTGCCTATGAGTGCTTTTAAAAATACTGAACTGCTTTTTAGAGTCAGCTTGTGTAGGTGTATCTATTCCTGTATACTTCTCTCTTGCTCATGCTTTCTAAAAGAACTTGGATTTTATAGTAACACAAACGTATGTGTATATCATTGTTTAAATTAATTGCTCTTCACAATGTGTATTCATGTCAATTATGTAATTTGCACTGGCGACCTGGTTTTGTCTGAATTTATAGGACATTGACATATGCTGTAATTAAAATTATAATTTTCCCAATTTTTGCTGTCACGACTTGTTTAATAATTGCTTAACTACTTTGATTGCTGCATGAGTGTTTGCGTCAACCTCAGCGTCAAAGGCCAAAATTATGGATATTTTGTTGATGTTCTTGGTACCTTTCTGGACCTTGAATGTGGTAGGACCCTTGCTGTCTATGGAGGGTCAGAGATCTCTCAGATTTCATCAAAAACATCTTAATTTGTGCTCTGAATATGAACAAAGGTCTCACGGGTTTGGAACGATATGAGGGTGAGTAATTAATTTTTTGAGTAAATTATCCCTTTGATGCTATAGCACCCTCACTAACTTCAGAGGCATCCTCAGAGATTTGATTCTAGAACACGTCCTGATGTATCTATACAAAAGCTGATATTGAAAAAGTGATGCCCTAGGTATCCTGAGAAATGACAATTAACTAAATGTCCATCATAAGCCACGTTTAGGAGCGTTATAGCATGTCATCAGCATTTGAATGACTGTTTTATCATCTCACATTCTAGACTCTTCCCTGTGATCACGATAAGACAAAAAAACCCAGCATGATTCATTCTCGCGCCTTGTGGGAAACAGCTAGCGCATTCACGCTGCACATCTATGGAAACACAGCCTCTGTTTCCGCATTCCTCACATACCGGTGCACGAGTGCTGGGCACGACTCAGCCGGTGAGCGGTTACGAGATACCCTATCCAAACAAACATGCATAATGTGATACTTTAAACACTGAGAATACGGTTTAAATGGTTATATTTCGCGCTGGTGTTGAGCAGAAGAGACAGACTCGGCGCTTTCAAATTTGCCCTTAAATGGTCAATGACGTTTCCGGGGTTCCAGTGCGTAATCAGAAACGGGCTACGTCAGACGCACAATCAGCTCAGGGAATGCCCGATGTCTTTTATCTCAAAGGAGACTAATTTTGGAAACTGTGAATCCTCTTTTCTATTATTATCATCCCTTAATACAAATCTATCTTTAATCATTACTATCGAGCTCACTTTGACAGTGACTGTAAAATACTAGCATTTTTGGCTCAGAGAATATCACAACAACAACGTGTATGTGATTGTGAATCGTATTATAGCTATCTAAATACCAAGATGGTGGTGTTTTGTTGGAAGGATGTCATAAGACGCTCTGTTTGTTTTACATGCAACTATCTATGTAGCTCTTCACCTCACAAGGCTTCACAACGCTGACCTGAACAGCAACTGGATGGAGCTGGAAAAGCAAAGCTGACAAAGAAGTGTGCCAGAGTGTTACTAAAGGATAGTGGTAGCTTAATGGTTAAATCTTTGCCCTAGTAACCCAGACCAAGCCGTGAAAGGATGAAGCATGAACTGGCATCATCACCATTTTACCTTTGAGGAAAAACACAATCCCAGTATGCCCAGTGGGACTGCTGCTGGTGTAGCCTAATATGTGTACTGTTACAAGTTGTCTGCTACATAACAATTAGAGATTGTTCTATTAACAGTATAGAGACCTGTGATAAGATACCTGTAATATAATCTCAAATCACTTACTGAAAAGCTATTTTACATGGATCGTGTTATCAGATCCTTTTCTGGAGGTTATGCAAGCTCTTTATGGAGGTGCAGAGCTTGCCAAAGTAGACGGAACTGGACATGAATTAGCTACTTGTAAAGTCTGCATTCCTGTCAGTACGATTTCGTAATTAACTGCGTATCAGTAAGGATATGACGCTGATTCCAGGACAAGAGGATATGAAAACGATCCTTTGGCAAACTGTTGATTTGTTTGCACGTCACTTATGGCTCTTGTTCTTTCTTAACATTTCCACTGAATGCATTCACACCTCAGTGGGGGAATTCCCTCTCTCTCATAGGGTCCAAACTTAATCTGGCAAGACTTTAAGGATTTGCAAGGACCTTTAACAGGAAATGTTTTGTTACTTTAAGGGAAGTCAGTATGCATTTGCAATAGTTTTGCTTTGTCACCGGTTATTGAATTGTCTACCACCCCAACCCCCAAACCAAAAACATAAGACAGAGGTATACAATTCACAATCAATAATTTATTGAAACAATATTGCATTTGACACGAGCAGCAATGCATATATTACTCTATTTAAATTACTGGAAATAACTTACATAAATTCATAGTATGCATTTCTCAATAACTCAACAGAATTCATTTTGTTCCACAAACACTGCCCTTCTCAGTGCAGTCTTAACAGAAGCGATTGCAGTCCATTTGTAGCTTGGCATCAATGCCACTGCATTTCATAGTCACAAAAGTCCGGCATATACACAGATCATTCACTGGGCATTTGAAAATGTTCGTCCCTCAAGCAGCGATAGTGACGCACACTCGTCGCTTTCCAACTCGTTGCACGCCCACGCCGCCCGCGTGCAAGTTCTCCGGCACCGCTTGCGCCGACAAGCAGCCTTTCACAGTTCATGTTCCCACAACTTGTTCCTCCGCTACCACTTTTTTTTCCCACGGAGGACACGACAAGCTGGAGAGGCAGGGTGGAATGTACCGGCCCCGTGCGCACAGTTCCAAGAGCTCCACTTCTCTCTCACAGCCCCTTCGCGTGACGCAGCAGTCAACGGCGGCTGGTGCAGAGCCCTTTTGCTTTCATTCGCAGAGAATGACTCGTTCATCCTTTCGTTGCATCAAAAGCATCGCGGTCTGTTCAGCGTTCTTGCAGGGACAGATAAGGAATCCATTGGTTTTTGCAGCGGCTCTCTTCGCAGTAGTTGCCCACATCCTTCAGTGCCTGGCATTTGAGTGGCTGGCATTGAGGGTTCTGGGAAAACACATGAAATGCACCGTAAGTCAATGTCGCACGATGTTAAGATTTAACTCTGAATGCATGTTGCATACGATCACGCAATGAGCAAATACTTACAGTGACTATGATGCAGTGGAAATCCCTTGGCTCGTTGTTGTCCACGGTGGTTGGCTCTTCGAGCACCTGCGCGAGGCGTCTCAGCCCAGACACCCGGAGGATGTTAATGTCGTTGTCGCAGCAGAACGCCTGAAGGAGCGTGAAGTGAATCTGCAGCGCAATATCGTCCAGGTCCTCCTCATCTGTGGCCAGAACGCACAGTACGACACAATCTGGGTCTCTGTAGATGAAAAGAATTGCGATTAGACTCCTGTTTGTTGGGTTAAAGCAATACAGTAGCATGCGTATAAGTCAGGTTTAAGTATATACTTACACATTCATGAGTTTTGCAGACTCATAAACGCCGACTGTAAGACAGTCCTGTCTCTGTGCTGCTACCAGCAGCTCTTCCAATGCTTGGCTCACGGTGTCCATTCTGTAAAAACATGCGGACTATGGTAAGCGACAGTCGGATGGTTGTATGTGTAATAAGATACCCATTAAGATTCGCATTGAATGTGTATGCAATGCACGGAATAAAGAACTTACTTTTTATCAGTGATGTTGCATCCAACGACTTCTTCCAGGGTCATTTTGCTTCAAATAATAGTAATCCACAAGTCTCCGGAAGAGCTCGGAAATATTAAAATCCAGTCAAAGTGTGCTGGCCAAAGTATAATCCAAATATTGTTCGGAAGTTGTAGTATTCCTTTGCTCGTTTCGCTGTATCGAAGAAGCTGTTTCTGCCGACTTTCAGCGAAACGATGGCTTTTATACCGAATTCGAGTGGGCGTGGCTTTGAGAAACGCTCGCCTTTCTCATTGGCTAGAAATGTTCCACAAGCGTCTCGCTCTCGCTCTGCCATTGGTGATGGGGGAAACTCCTGGTTAGACCCCACGTGGGCTGATTCGGGGAATATTTGGCCAAACAGCGAGTACAACATGCACCCTTAGCTTTCATTTTGTTTGTACCGTGTCCGATGGAATTTCTTCATGGAAATGATGGAGTTTCCCTGGTGCTTTCGATGTGCATGTTGCAGTTTTGTCTGAAACTTTTGCATCATGTTCAAAACGTAATAAAGCCAGAATTTTATGCATTTTTTTAATTTATATTCGGGTTTGAATCGCAAGTATAGCACATATGTGGGAAAAAAGGTATTGCATCATATTTCAGAATAATATTTGGGCACATCCTGAAATCCACCTGTGCAGAAGTCACTGTTTTGCGTCTGCTGCAGAGGCTCTAGAAGGCAGTAGAGTTTCTGTCTCCTTGTTACCTGGAACTTTCATCACCCAGGCTGTTCCAGTTCCACCGGCTAATTATAGACGGTACAGTCACAGGATCAGAGCTGTTGATGTTGTCATGGGACCTTGTTGTGCTTGACTTACGAAACCCGTCTGCATAAACACTGGGGTCAGCGTCTTAAGGAAACTTAATTGTTTCATCGATTTACTTTCCTCAACAGAAATGCCTTCAGAGTCAAATCTGTCATAGCCTAATATTGTAAAATAAAATAAAACAAAACATAATAAACAATGTGTTTATGTCTGTGCAACAACACTTTAAGACATGGCTTGCATTTCAAGTGCATTTATGCGTTTCAAATTAATTTTAAATGACTTTTAAAATCAGTCAAATAATCAATAACTCAAATCAATAATCTCAAATTGAATTGAATCAGTTCACTGTTCTAATGCGCCACCTGCTGTCCAATGCTTATGTAGCGCAATAAATAATTAGTTACTCTTGGAAACGACATGAAATTAACTGTAATTTTGTCACATGCTGAAATATGCTGTAAATGGTAAATGATAGTACATAAATGCTAGGCTATTTAAAATCTTAAAAGTGATAAAGTGTGCTACTGTGAGTTTCAAGCAAAGCATTTCAGCAATCAGTACCTCAGCAGAAACATCTTCTATCAACCACTGCCACCTGTTGGTGATGATATATCATGACAATTTATTTGCAAAATGGCTTATCCATCCAGTTGCAGAGTAAATGGCTTTTAAACTTGTAAAGTTTTATATGCCCTACGGTGATTTAAAAGTACAAGAGCTAAAACAAACAAAAAAAAAAAATCAGTTTACAATGACTTTATTTTTATTGTGTATTTACATTTTGGTTGCATTGCTTAACCAGTCAGAAATTGATCATCTGAACGCAGGAACGGTTCTTTTTACATTTTAATGTGCATTATTTAACGTGCATCTAGTTTTATTTAAAGTGCATTGATTGCTTGCTAACTTGTGGTTGTAAAAATCGCGAAAATGGTTCTGTGCGGTGTTATTAGTATTTATCAGCAATAGCTGTAATTCCGGCCGCTTACATCTACAAAGGCAATAGTTACTGTAATTATAATTTGCTTGAGCACACATTATCCTGAGTGTGTTTATTGGCTGCGAATAGTGTTAGATAATTAGCAGGACTTCAGAACACCTTCGTCGTGCTCTCTGAAGAATGGCACATATGTGAGGAAAAACTTGCCCTTAACACGAGGAATGGTAACAGTCCTAATATACAGGAAGCCTAGTAGGGGGGTCGGCTGAAGTCCTGCACTACCGTCTCACGGATCCCCTGTGGTACCTATTCATTTGGAATACACTTTGCACTTAATCTTGACACCTCATCGCTCACAGTACACACACAAGTCGAGTCAAAGGTACGTTTGCATAAAGTCTACAGGGTCTCGAAAAGGCCATGGCTCACAATGTAACTAACACGCCCATTAAACGTTTATTAACGTCTTGTGAAAAGAGACTACGTGCAGGGGCGTCATGCACTTACTTTTGAAGGGGGCTCGTCGTGCTTGTCACGTGACTCACATCAGGCACAATAGCGCTGCATAACTGATGTAGGCTTAGTGGTTTTAATTTAACCTTTCATTTTTTTATTCGAAATATTCCCAAACGTGTTAACTATATCATGGAATATCTCGTTCTAAAATGCATGCAAAGTAGCCCAATGTTTGTGTAATCTATTAACTACACATAAAACCCATGTTTTTACTTAAATATGGGTGTCATGTCATAAAATATTCTTAATACGGCTGTGTATTTAACGTGAATTTAATAACTAATAATAAAAAAGCATTGTAAGTTACTAATTAAAACACTTTCATTGTGCAGAAAGAGAGTAAAGAACATTTACATTATCAATTAACATTGATTTCAGCCTAGACAGAGTTCAAGAGCTCTCAAAAACTCCCATTATAATCACTGAAACTGTTTAAACTGTGAAATGAATCTCTTACATCTGCACATTATTATTGTTTCTGATAAGAGAATTCGGCAGAGAGCAGGGCGCTTCAGCGATGACTCATCTGAACGCCTCTGATTGGCCATTGC
>SCHK01444956.1:2606-19984 GCA_004124795.1 Poropuntius huangchuchieni
GCCTAATTCAGCTTTTTTTTATTCAGCTTGCAGATAATGTATAAATCTCAATTTCAAAAAAATTGACCCTTATGACTGGTTTTGTGGTCTAGGAATACTTTAGGCTTCTCCTAAATACTGTATAACAGAAAAGAGAACAAAGTCTGGTCATTTTGATTTGCTCTCATTCTCATTCTAGAGAGTATTTAAATCACACTAATCCCTGAAGTCATTTATGTATTTGATCTATTTTAATGCATGTATGGCTTAAAACTGTCCATTATTTCCACTGATTTTTTGAGTAAACTACAATACAGCAAACAAAAATCCAATGTTAAACTCTGATTTCTTTCAGACGATCACTTTATTTTGTCCCTTCATTCTGAATCAACAGCGCCCTCTTGTGGCAGCACAATACCTGTTTGTATTTTGACTCTGTGCAGTTTGGAGGTAAACTGGTCGTTGACTGTAAACACATGGCCGCTCTCGATCTCTTTACTCTTGGGCTCTTTCGTGAGAACTCTCTGGGTGGGCTTCCCGCAGGCTAGAGACTGCAGGGCCCGGACCAGCTCGCGCTCGGGGATATCTGTCTCCTGCTGGATCTCCTAAGGGTTGAAGAAGGGTTGACATGGGTGAAGGTGAAACCGATTGGATAAACAGGGCTTTTAGATCAGGAAGAGGTGAATAGAAGGCTTTACCTCAAAGGTAAACTTCTCTCTGTTGTTGAAGAGCATGAGGATGGTCATCTGGAAGGTGGACACCTGCAGAATGTGCTTCCGTGTGTTTGAGCCTGTTAGCAAAGCCCCGCCGACACCAACATCAGAGCCATCCTCCTAAAGAGAGAGAAAGAGCCATTTATTTCATAAATAATTATAAGCATTTATTACAAACAACCAACATGTGAGAAAGAGTTCAATGACAAATTGTGTAGTCCTCACTGAAAGAAAAAATGCTGTGTAAAGCAACAAAGTCACAAGCAATCAGAACATGTTTGATGTTTCATATGCGGTTATGAGGAGGAGGATGATTTTTAGACCAATGATATTCCGCTGTGGGTGGAGCTACTCAGCACAGCATATTGTTGATTCTTGCATCCTGCTGTTTAATTTATTTATTATATATTTTAAATATTTAAGTACATTTTAGATATATATGTATATAGGTATTTATGAGTATGTGTACATGTGTATAACTGACATGAAATGCAATTGCAAAAATACAAATTTCATAAATATCTACATTTAAAATAAAGTTTACAGTTTAATCATTATCTTAGCTATTTCTATCATTATCTTTACACATGATTATATTTTAAATATTTAAGTACTGTGTATACATAAAATACATACATTTCATATTTAATTGTACATTTACAATATTACAGTAGTTACAATATTTTGTAATTTGGCATTAAAATTAATGTAATTTGGCATTTGATTTATTTTCTATGCATGTCTGTACCTTCTTGATGGCTCCGTAGAAGGTGGCGTTGAGGTCTGCAGAACCCATGTGGTGCTGGAGTGTGAGTTGCCTGCCGCTGTGCTTGGCCAAATAAAACCTGCACAGAGCATAACTCACATTAACCAAACTACAAGTGGAGACACATCTGACATGCAGCCACATTTCATAACGGATTATAGTATGCCAAGCAGAGATTATCGGCTTCTCCTAAATACTGTTTAACGGAAAAGAGAACAAAGTCTGGTCATTTAATAAGATCATTTTCATTGAGTGTCACCTTCTGAAGACCTCGAAGGCGTGGCGTGGGGAGGGCGGGATGTTGCATTTTGGCGTGGCTGACTGCGTGGGCCAGTAACCTGTGGTCAGAACTCTCACTGTGAGATCAACACCACAGAGAGACACCTGCAACATCAAGACAAACCACACAGTTTTGCATTTGGTGAGAATGAACTCAAACGAATGCATCATTTCAATTTTTCTGTAAATGTGGACTTGGTGTAAATAAGTCTCTAGGGTGCAGTAGTTATAGTTACCTTATTTTAACAACGATTGAGAAAAAACACAATTTTTTTGTGTGTGTGTGCGTGTGTGTGTTTCTGCACCTGTGATGTCTGTAGGTGGTGGCGGAATTCATCCATAGTGGTATTAGAGATGCTCATGTCCCTAAACATGCCCTCCAGTTTAGAGGTGAACTGGCAACCGCACTCGGTCTGAGAGAGAGAGAGAAAGAGCATCACATTAGACACACTGAGGAATACAGTGAATCAGAGTAATGAAGGATATGATGTTCACCTTTAGTTTGGAGATCATATTTTTCTCTGAGTCATCTGAAACGCTCTTATTGGTTAAGAGTCTTCTGGCCAGGTGCTGTTTGTAGTAACGCTCAAACACGTCCTTCTCCTGCATGAACCTGAACAACACCATGGCCTTATCCAGGATGGACTCCACCTCCTGTTCTGTCAGCTAAATGCAAACACAATTAAGAGATCAGTAATAACTTTGATGCAGTATTATTTCTATACTATTATAGCATTTATAATAACACTTTACAATAAGGTCACATTAGTTAAACCATTAGCTAACATTAACTAACAATGATCAACATTTGTTATAGTATTTATTCATCTTTGTTAACATTAGTTAAACTGTTTATAAACTTGTTAGTTCATGTTAAAGGCTTAGTTCACTTTCAAAGTAAAAATTTCATGATAATTTACTCACCCCATGTCATCCAAGATCTATATGTATTTCTGTCTTCAGTCGAAAAGAAATTGAGGTTTTTGATGAATATATTTCGGCATATAGTGGACGTCAATGGACTCCAAACGGTTATGGTTTCAGTGCAGCTTCAAAAGAGCAATAAACGCTACCAGACGACGAATAAGGGCCTTATCTAGCGAAACGATTGGTCATTTAAAAAAAAAAATATATAAACGTATATGCTTTATAAATGCTTTTTTCTCACGTCTGCCGACCGGAAAACCAGAAGCTGTTCAGTAGCACGTATGCGTGTGCGCCTCTGGGAAATGTAGGAGAAAATGAAACAACGTATCCTTACTTCTGCAAAGGAAAACCAGTCTCCTCTTGGCTTATATCAAACTCCTCTGACTTCCTTAATAAATCCTCGTTTTGTGCTTCTAATTCATGAGCAGCGTTTTGTTTTGTTCTCTCTCTGTGCTCTCAGTAATCACGCAACACGGACATATTACGTCATCCGCTTGAACTGCTTCCGGGTTTCAGGGTCGGCAGACGTGAGAGAAAAGTGCTAATAAAGCATATACATTTTTTTTTAATTACCAATCGTTTCGCTAGATAAGGCCCTTATTCGTCGTCTGGTAGCGTTTATAGCTCTTTTGAAGCTGCACTGAAACCGTAACCTTTACTTTGAAAGTGAACTAATCCTTTAACTAATGTTAACAAATGGAACGTTATTGTAAAGATTTACTGTATATTTTTTTTCAGTAAATTTTTTAAATTAGCTTTGATTTTCTCATTTTTAGTTAAATTTTTTTAAAAGTCTAAATTCTAAGAATTTTGTTGTGTTTTTGTCATTTTTTGCAAATATTTCCTTTTAGCTTAATTTTTTATTTCAGTTTTAGTTTTCGTAATTTTAGAACTTCAACATTAATTTACTTTATTTCAGTTAGTTATCAAGGCATCATTTTCCATATTCATTTAAGTTCTTTAAGAATATGTTTTAATTGAATATTTATATTTTATTTCAGCTTTATTTCAATGAATAAAAAACAATTTTTTATACTTTTAGATAAGTGTTGTTTGTTTATGTGGGTGTTCATTCATCCATATCTAAATTTATAACAACTCATATTCATAACAATCTTTTCACTTTCACTGGACAGTAAAGTATTTTTTTGTGGCAATATTGAAGACAGAATTGATTACATTTGTAGGCAGAGTTTTCATCTTACAAGCTAAAGATGGTCTAAGGCTAAGCTCTTACCCCCTTTACTCCTTTCTTGAGTTTGTCATCGATGAAGAGCGAGAGGTACTCGGGTGATCTGGAGTTGAGGTTGAGGAAATACTCAAAGTCTCCAGCGATAGTCTGTTTGAAGAGCCTGTCGTTGTTGAAGGACTCCTGCAGGAACCGGTCGAAGCGTGACTTCAAGTCCAACAAACCCTAAAAGATTCACAAGAAGAAAAAGAGCATCCTTAGTACTTACTACAAACCTACAGCTTGTTGAGGTTGTTGTATTTACACATTATTACTAGTCTGATCTCTTAAACCTTAGCAGATTTGTTTCTTTGTTTTTTCAGGATCTGACTCAGCCGGTCCTGTTGTTTTGTATTGTCTGTGCTGTTCCTTCTTTTCCTCACGTTGGTGAATGTGTACCTGAATGTAGTCGACTGGGTTCTTGCCCTCTCCTTCCTCTGACACCAGCGCTTTACCCTGCTCTCTGAGGTACCAGCTCATGCACTCACACATCGTCTTCAGTCCGTTGGGAACCCTACCGAACAGCTTATACATGCACGCAAGGTCTGAGAGAGAACGGGAGAAACTGAATCAAATCCAAAGCAAGAGAGGAAAACAGGAAGCCTAATTCCTGACACTGACAGATCAAAACATAAACAGCTGCTCACCTTCTGTCTTTCCATTCTTGAGCATGTGGACCAGTCCCGAGTTCTCCATCTCTACGATGGTCTTCATGTGTTTGGAGATGAGCTCTCTCTCCACCACCTTCACAATGGGCTCCTCTGTCGATTTATCCAGGCAGTGCATCACTCGTTCGATCTCCTCGTTTATCCGAGCCTCCACTTTCTTGATGTAGACGCTGGCACTGTTCTCCGCTAGGAACTTCTGACTTTCCATCTGCACAGACGCACACAAACACAAAAACAGAGACATTATAAATAACACACTGGTCAATACACCCAGTCAAGCATAAAAGAGCAAATTAATCAATTCAACAATGAGGGTGTTTTTTTCAGATAAGTAGTACTTCTTTTTTTACTGGAAATAATCTTGGTAGATCTGGAAATCTTTTGTTATATCCAAAATGATAAGCAAACAGAGCTAAAGCAGCATGAAAGCAGCACCCACCTGGAAGAACTCAGCAGACATGTCTAAAAATGGGATTTCAAAATCCTCTTCGTAGACGGACCGACCTTCTAACCCCAAAACCATCAGCATCTGACAGGCATTCCTGATGGCTCCTCTGCCATAAAACATGACAGCACAAACAAGATAAAAATCCATTCCTCTACAACAGCGTATGTGTCAATAAACTTACAGCTACAAGCTTTCATTCTTTAACTAAAACACTCTGAAGAGAGACGAAACACACACACACACACCTGTCGACCACCTCTCCTCTGCGCTCTCGAGCGATCATGTCCAGTAGAGTTTGTCTGAGATGATCTCTGATACAGCCATATCGCACAACCTGATCTCTGAAGATGATCAAGCCGAGATTGTAGACGTTCTCCACGTTATTCTGTTGAACATACACACGGTCCTAGATAGACAAAGAAAGAAAAAAATGTTCATGCCGATTCAAATCCAGGCTTTGTTTTGTCCCAATTCCTTTCTCAAGTCTCATTTTCAAATATATTTTCATGATATGACACTTTTTTGCAAGCACAAAAAAATAAAAAACAAAAAAAAACAAACTACCTATCATAATTATTATTCATTGGATTTTCTCAACTTTTGGTTAAATGCATGGAAATAAGATCAAGTTGGTATATTTTTACATTTTATTCTAAGACATAAAATTCATCAGTAATACTCGTTTGTGATTTTTTTAGTGATGGTGACCTTGAAGTCATGTGACTGTGGTGTACTTCGTTTATAAATCTAAAAGCCAATGGAAAAATCGTATTGGATTTTTGTCAAGGGAACCATAGTGATGCGAACTTCTGCTCACTGATGTCACATGGATTATTTTAACGATTTCCTTGCTACGTTTCTGAGCTCTGATCGTTTAAGGATCTCTGCTGTCTATGGGAGGGCCAGAGAGCTTTCGGAATTCATTAAAAATATCTTAATTTGTGTTCTGAAGATGAATGAACGTCTTACGGGTTTGGAACAACATTAGGGTGAGTAATTGACGACAGATTTTTTTTGTGTGTCAACTATCCCTTTAAAACATCTGTAAAGCTACAATTCAATGTTTATAATAGTTACAATCCACCAAAGAAAGTCTAAACAACTTACCATGTACATCAAAATGTCTCTAATCATAACCATGGCGGTCTGATGATCATTCCACGCTTGGTTTAGCGTCTGCAGGAAATTGTTATTTAATGAGTGAAGCACGTCTTCCCGTACCTGAAGACAGAGGGGAAAAAATGAAAGCTGTTACAAGAGCAGCTCAAGCACATGGATTTCATCCACCTGAGAGTACAATGACATCACCCTGTGAACAACTCCACTGGGACCGGCAGGTTTCCGCCATCTGCTTCATCTCCACAACTGACATCATTAACAGCCAGCACCAGAGATAAAACCCCAGGGTCTTCATTAAGCTATATATAAATATATATGTAGCGAAGATGTGAGACAGTGTCCTTCAGATCTTCTTAAATCAATCTGTTCAATTTAAATTCACATCACATAGCATCAAATTCATTAAGCAGGTCTTTTTAAGCAGTAAGCCGAGGTGAAATCTCTGTAACACACAGTCTCTTGTGGCTCACTGCTTATTAAACTACACTTAACTCCGTGCTAACGTCTGTGACACACTTTAACACTCAAAAGTTGAATGCAGATCTCTAGGACCTCATATGTTTTCTCTAAAGCCTTACAGGAAAGATCTCAGAGTGAGACAGGAGCTCATACTTTGTTGATGAGGTGTTCAGTGACCACCTCTCTGAGGCCCGTGTAGAGCTTCTCCCCATGTTTGTGCAGCACCATGGTGTAGGCGTTCCTGTAGAGCTCCTCGAAGCTCAGCCCACTGTTGTTCTTCCGCTGGATCTCCTGGATCGCGTTCTTCAGAAGATCCCAGATGTTATTCACATACTTCTCATCCATAGTCATCTACAAAACCAAACACATCACCAAATTAATAAAACACAGAAACACTTATGACAATTAGATACAAAATGTTTTAGGAGCATTGACCGATATTGTTTTTTATTTAAATTATCAGTATCATTCAAATTGAATAAAGATTTAATTTAAACAGCTTATATTTTTCAATTAAAGCTGCATACTCTTTCTGATTGGAAGGTTGCAAAAGTACTAAAAACTTACAGTAAATCTTTCATAGTATCACACTTAAATATTATAATGTTACTTCATCATTTAAATGTACGTATTATGATTTCAATTTACATTTTATAATATTTTGATGTCTGGTTTTAACTGTGTGTAAACATTTGCCAAAACACAGCACAGATTTATAAAGTCAGCAAAACACTGATATGACATTGGCGTAACATTTATCTATAATTGTATGTTTTAGTCATAAAATTAATGAATCATTCAAAAAAGTGAGTTTCTGTAAGATTTAAAAAATTTGAAAATTAAAAAAAAAAAAGTGAAATATTATTATTAAAAAATTCATTTTCAGTATTCAGTGTTACATCATCCTTCATGTGACACCATATATTTCTTTACTGTCACTTTTGGTCAATTTAATGTAGGGGTGGCTCGATACCACTTTTTCAGAACAGATCCCGATCTAATACTAAAAATTCTGAGTATCGGCCGATACCGATATTGATCTGATACCTGCACAGTTTTTTTTTTAATCAGTGTAGAATTTCAATACCTCAATGTGTGTTGAACTGATCATCACTCTTTTGTGTGTTACACACAATAGTACTAAATATAGACAACTTTCTTATAAAGAAAAAAATATCAAATGTAAAAATATATATACGATCACGATCTAAGACAAAATACTGTTATAAACTAGGTTAGTGGATAATTCAGTAGCAAAAGTTACTCTAGAAATATCACGAGTGCACAATAATTTTATAAAATCTAAACTTTTAGTGAAAAAAAAACATTATTCAGTGGGGAACAAATAAAAGTGAATAAGTGTTGGACAAAGTCTGGAAAAATGTTACACATTGCTTTTTGTATGGTTGTAAAATACATTCATGAAAAAAGAAATGTAAATATATAGGACCTACTATAAAATTAAAATACTTTTTTTTATATGTATATATAAAACACAGTGATGAGGCAGCAACATATGACAGATAAGACGAACAAGAAAGGCTTTTAATAATCTGTCATTGTGCAAAAGTATTATGATACAAAAGGCTCCAAGACAGAGCGGCAAAAAGCGCTTATGCGCATCCTGAGAGGAGAATGATGCACTTGAAGGAACACAAAGTCACAGCATGCAGGCACACCGCTCCGCATAGAAATGTTCAATGCACAAAGAGAAGAGACATTGATGCATAGCGTATTAAATCTGTGCGAGTTTATTGAGCCTTTTCTTTTAACGGTTTTAAATCTCACTTACTGTGCTCGTGAAGAACAATTCATAGTGTTGTGATCTAACACTGTAGAAATGAACACGATTTAGCCATTTATCTTTATTTACAGATCAAGTATAATATTAAGAACATTTAATCATCTTGAAGAGTTTCATCATCTTGACTGTCATAACCGAACGCGACGCGCAGTTTGAATGCTGAATGGAGGACAATAGACAGATGCAGCAGCGGAGAGAAGAGTCAACTTGACTTAAATAGTCATCTGTACCTCACATTAAACTGTGGAACGGCTTCAGAACGCTTGGAATATAGTGCAAGACAACTTTATGGTGTGTTATGATGTTTTTGTGGCTTTCGTGGGGCTTAACAATAACACAGAATAGTATACGCACAATATTGGATTTAGATCGGTCTTGTCTGACCGAGAAAATGTCAGTATCGGAGTGATACCAATACTGAATATCGGATTGACGCACTCCTAATTTAATGCACCTCTACTAAATAAAATCTGACTGACCTTAACCGTTTGAACTGTATTGTATATCACGTCAAGTTTTTAGACCCTGAGACTCACTTTGCTCTCTGACTTTATATACTTGTAATATTGACTATTCAGCACAGCAAACTGTAGGCTGGGTTCCGGGCTCGTTAAAAGTAAAACAACTTCATAACAACGTTCTAATGTGCATTTAATGTGCCAACAGGACTGCAGGTCACTCGCTAAAATGCTCAACCCTTGGCAGATACTGGGCCAACAAAATCAATTTCCTTTACGACCAAACCTACAGCCCAACTCCAGAGCTCTTGAAAAGCTTCAAATGACTCAGCAGAGCTAATCACACAAAGAACAGGTCTGATGGCTAATCATATGTGTGAATTACATTTTTAAATGGATGTGACTAATTATTCATGTCAAGAGAACACTTCAGCACAGCTCATGTTAATTATAATGCTTGTCACGGTGTAAGTAACACAGCTCCTGTGATAAATTAACAGGCATTGTAGATTCAGACACAGAGAACGCCTCGCTCTCACCTGTCTGTCTTTCTCTAGCTGCTAAGTCTTAAGACAGACAGGTCTTAAAACTCAAATACCTGTGCAGTCTAGTCTGTGGATTAAAGCCATTAAAATCGGTATGGGTGTGAGTGTGAACATTCACTTTTACCAACATTTTGCTGAAAGGCTACCTGAATCACATTTGGTTTGGTAATCACTGGATCCTGCAGTAGGCCATTGCGTTTTTGAAAAAGTTAAGCTAACACAAAGAAGAACCAGTTTTTCTATGAACAGGAATTGAAGCAAAATGTGTGCATGTGTGTCAAGCAAGTAAGTAGGTTTCCAAACTGGGTTTCTGTAGGCTCAGGTCATGTCCATGCAAAGGCACTGATAAAGAAAGTCCAGAGAAACAGTCTTTGAACAGCAAGGCATACCTTTATTTACCCTTAACCGCTAACCCTGATATAAGCACATTTAACATTGATCAATTTGCACAATGCACATTTTATCAGCTCATGCATTCACTGGGAATTGAACACATGGTTGAGCGCCATGCTCTAATCTACAAGAACACTAAAACCACTTTTATTCTTTTATTAAGTCTGCAAATTCAGTTAAAAAACGAGTTAGAAAACGTATATTAGAAGTTAAACATACATTAATGTTTAAAACTTCAAAGTTGATAAGATTTTTCAATGTTTTTTTTTTTTTTTTTTTTAATTCTCTTATGCTCGATTTTTGTTCACAAAATCCAGTAAAAACAGTAATATTTGTAAAATATGATTACCATTTTAACTAATAATATATTTGTATTTATTCCCATTTTGGCAAAGCTAAATTATCAACCAATACTCCAGTCTTTAGTGTCAGAAATCATTCTAATATGTTGCTGATTTGGTGCTCAAGAAACATTTCTTATTATTATCTATGTTGAAAACAGTAGTGCTACTTAATATTTTTGTGGAAACCACGATACATATTTTTTTTTTCAAGATTTAAGAACAAAGTAAATAAAAAAAATAATAATTTTTGTAACATTATAAATGTAATTTGATCAATTTATTGCATCCTTGCTTAACAAAAATAAAAATTTACCTTAAAATAAATGGCAGACTAGCAGTGTATATAAACTATAAAACAATTTTGCACATTTCTATAAAATGATGAATCCTGGAAGAGTGACCCAGTGAGACTGAAGGGTAGGTCAACAAGTGGAAAAAAAACTCATCCAAAGTCAGATCAAAAAATTACAGGAGACTATCTGCACTAACAGGACTCAATATTACGCTTTTGGAGGTAGAACAAAGCAAGAACAATCAGAAGAATCATAACTGGACAGCTTGTGCACTAAAAGGTTTTGAAAATGACAGCAAAAACCAAGCTTCTTTACACTTCTGATTCTGACAAAAGTGTGTCTATGACAGTCTGATCTTTAATAATGAACTGCATGTTCATGTTTCAAGGCACAATGTGAAGCTAAAAAGAAACTTTGTTCAAAAGTTTGAATGCAGATTTTGAGAGAATGTGGGGTGTATCAGATGAGAACACAGGCCACTTATTGAGAGGGTAATATGACAAAGAAGTTAAGGCAGCTGTGAAATTTCTAATGAATTCCTCGGACAGGGCAAGACATGTTTAATCCAAAGTAAATCCAGTTTCTGAACGAGAGCGATATGTTATCTTATTACCACTTATCTGAACCAAAAACTCATTTACTAAGTCCTGCGGACATGCTGACAGGTGTCAGGGGGTTTCCAGATCTCAAGAGAAGAATATTTCTAATGCACAAACGGAAAATAACTGCATGGAAACATTTTCACTTCTCTGCATATTATCAAGTTATTCTGACCTAGTTCATTCCATCAGAGCATCACCAACACACCGACAGTCCTGCAATGCACATAATTTGTTCTGAGTGGAGCTAATAAAAGAACAGAAAATTGCAGAATGTTGCAGAGAGATGCACGTCATACTGATGCAAAGTGTGCTGCAGTGACAGTGAAAGACAAAAACACAGCTGCTGAGGACATCAATCATCAGTGTGATAATCTACACAACACTATAACCAACACCCATGACACCTGACTACTGACTATACCAGAGGTTTTCAAAATGGGGTCTGGGGAACAACAGGGGACTACAAGAGAGTGCTGAAGGTTTGCAAAAAGGTCTAGAAAAAGAAATTTTAAAAATAATAATAAAATGACTAAAATAAATAATAACATGTTTCAAAGTAAATAAAAATTAGACATATTACAATAAACAATTACATTTACATTAACAATTACTAAAGGGTTTAGAGAAAAATGTAAAAATAAATCAAATAAATAACAAAATGATAAAAATAAAATGTTATTAAAATAAATCAATTTACATTAATCATAAAAAATTACATTTACATAATACAGGTTTAGAGAAAAATGTAACAACAATTAAAATAAACAAATTAGATATAGATAAAAAGTTACATTTACATAAATCATAAAAAATTGTAAATAAATAACACATCTATCAGTAAATACTAAGAAAAACACCATGCAATATAAACTAAATACTTTCCAAGCAACATTTTACAAATAAAATTAATTTTCCACAACATAAACTGTGTCTTTATACGTGAAAATATATAGCTGCCTTTCAAATTTTAGAAAGGGGTGCTTCACACAAAGATGATCATATTTGGGGGTCCTGGCATCTAAAAGGCTGAAATCCCCTGTTCTACACAACAGCAGCCTGAGTGTCAACAAAATATGCAACACCAACCAATGACAAGAAGCTAAATTAGCCAGACAACACAAGCAATGCAATCAGTTTGCCAATTTACACCAACGAAAATAACAAAATGAACCATCAACACCACAGACAATCAGTTATAACAAAAACACACAACGTCAAATATATGAGTGGCAACAAAACACCAACAGGCCAGTCTGACAACACAAGACCCACAATCAGAACAAAACACTGAAAGAAAACAACCAGATCCAAAGGAAAGACTCCGAGGTCTCTGTAGGATCTACAATGCTGTAGATGTTTACAGCTTTATGGTCAAAACGTAAAGATATCATTGAGTTTTTAACACTTTCTAGTTACATTGACTGTTTCAATACTTCAGATCACTCATCTTTCTAATAACTGAGACATATCAACATCTTTAAGATCCTGGCGCTAATATTATCATGATTACACGCATTTTCTAGTCCGTGGTCTCTGCAAATCTCTCAAACTCAGCCTCAAAACATCTAAACCCGCTGTGGCCTGCTGCTCTGCCCGATCCCCGGCTCTTGAGTTCTAGCCGCGACCGCCTGAGGCGCGCTCATCTCGGCTGATACTCACGGGAAAGGCGCGGATCCGCATCTTGGTGTCCTTCTTGGTGCCGGGTTTGAGGTTGGACATGTTTGGGATAGGGAGTGATGCCATCAACAGATGTTAGGGTGGGTGTTTTGAGGGGAAACACGGACAATTCTCGCCCTCTTTCCCCCCCAGGTTTGAGTCCCTGTAGCTTACTCTCTCCCTCTGTCTCTACAGCGATGGCGGACGACTGGATGACATCTCGCGAGAGTGATCATTGTTCTAACGGTAATGCACCCAATATCGCGAGAACGGGGGCCAGCTGGGGCTGACATGTGGTAAACAGCAGTCTGGCGCTGAGGAAAGAACAACCTTCATGGATTCACCGGTATCGTAGTTTAAAATAGTGTCATGAAGTTTGATAATGACATCTAAAACCATGAGTGTTGTATTGGAGTCTTTATTAAATTTTGTTTCCTAACTAGGATTGTTTGTATTAACCTTTATATTTAGTCATTTAGAAGACGCTTTTATCTGTGGCGTCTTACACATGAGAAACCTTTACAAGCAATTTACTGGTGGTACTGTAGGTTAATTTCGATGAAACAGAGATTATAAGAAAAGTAGCACGTTATTATATAGATTTACAGAAGGCCCAAAAAGTTTTGGGCCAGTTAATTAAGCAGCACTTAAATAATAACAATATAATTGCATTATATTAGCAGAATATCGAATCCAGTTGCCTTTATTTTAATGAAATGTAGCACAAACACATTTCAAGCTAAACATTTTACAAATGAATAAAAAATGATAACACAGTTATGCCAAGTTTACACTGCAAAGACTGCACAGAACCACTTCTGAAGTGGCATTTTGGTATCTTCACACAGGCTGTTTACATGCTCACATGTGGCATAAATGCATTTAAACAGCAGTTACCCTAGTATACTTTGAGTTGTGTCGGAACAGGCAATAGGAACACTGTACACAGTTAGAGTATTCTTGAGAAATGTTTTATATAAAATGGATAATAAAGAACAAACCACTGAAGTGTAGTACAAAGTAAAATAAACAATCTTCACCCTGCAGGTCCTGCCCGCACCATCTGTATCCGATTGGACATGGACACAGACGTAGGAAGCTGGATTGTGAGTAGTGAATTGAAACAATGCTGGACAGAATCCATAAGTATGTTTTGGGTGCTTATGCAGTTCAGTCTGTGTGTGGGGAAAAGTGATACGCTACTTCTTAATCCCTGTTAATTTACATTGAGTGTCCTGTTCACCCTGATGTTTTTGCCTGGTTTCCTCTTAAAGCTACTAATGCTGTTTCTGGTTGAGGTGTTAGTGAGGCCAGCAGGGGGTGTTCATCCTGTGATCTGCATGGGTTTCTGTGCCACAGTACAGAATTGGAAACACTTTACTGTAATAAGACAACGTCCTTTAGATGAGAATTAAATTGAGGCTGCTGTGGTCAGTAAAAATCCCAAGGTGTCTCTTGAAAAGAGTGGCCAAATTTGCCTGCTGGCAAGCACGGCTTCCTAAACATTGGCTCCTGTCCACTAATACTGTAGCTGGTGTGTGGTGGGTATTCTGGTGCATTATGGCTGCATCTGGTGCATTGAAAGGATCTGATCTCACACTGCTCTGACGGTTTAGGAAACAAAGGTGACGTTTACCTCAGTGGTAGTTTGTGTGCTAAATCCGAAGGCTTGATTTTATTGAATATTTGCATCCTTTGTCTGTTGTTTTTCTTATTTAATGATCCTTGTGAGAGAAAGCTCTGCTTATGAAAATATTTTGAAACATTTGATATTTGTTGCTTAGTAATGCATCTGTTTAGTATAGTTAATCAGCTGCATTTCTCTGCTGTTATTGCTAGTCTATAAATATGCATCATGCAAAAACAAAACATTTGAATAATCACTGATGCGACGCATAGGCAGAAGTAAATTAGCTAAGCTAAATATATTAAAGTTAGTCTAATGCAGGTTTCTGAAATGAAACATTAAAGGGATAGTTCACCTGAAATGTAAAACTCTGTCCTCATTTATCACTGCCATGTCATTCCAGACCTGTATGACTTTCTTTCTTTTATGAAACATAGGAGATACTTTAAGAAAGAAATATATATATGTGTGTATATATATATATATATATATATATATATATATATTGTCCACGTAATGAATCTCAGTGGTAGCCAAAACTGTTTGATTTCCAACATTCTTTAAAATCTATTTTTGGTTGTCTTCTGCACACACACTTTTGGTTGAGCCATTGCTTTTAGGGTTTAAAAGATCATCTTTTGATATATGGAGGAACCTGTAGAAATGATAAATAAATGATTTGATAAATCAAATACAATAATCCAATTTAATCCTAAATTTATTTTTGTATTACTTTTATTTTTAAATTGAAATTTATTTTGTATTCTTTCATTTATTTTTCATTGCTGCGTTTATTTATTTTGCATTTTTGCAGGTTTGGACCTCCATTCTGATACGCAGTTCACTTATAATAGTTAAAATCGGGATTGCTGAATCATGTTTACGTTTATTTGCATGTTAATGAAAAATTAGACATTCCGCACAGACTGTTTGAATGTGTGTTAATGCTGATGATAATGCTAAAGAGTCGATTTTCACAAAGGTGCATTGCAGGACAGAAATGGTACCGTTATGTCAAGGCCGATCGCAACCAGCAGGTGGCAGTCTAGCAGTTTAATCATACGCTGACAAGTATGCAATGTTTTTGCCAAATGGTTGGATACCTTAAATGCTAGGCGGCTATTTGATATAATTAAATATATGTTTCTTCTTTGGTATGTGTTGGCGCAAAAACAGTTTCTCCACTAACACATGCACAAACAGTTGATTTACTCAGGTGAAACTGAGAGTCTTGATGACGCTTACTTGCACACTCTGACATTAATACAAGTGCAACTACAGCGTTTGAAAATAACATAAAATAAATTTAATTTTAGAATTATATCATATCAGTTGGGAAAATCAATGTAGGCTTACTTGCTGTACTAAAATGCATTGAACCCAACTAACATTTCAAGAGTCAGACTGCATTTTGGAGTGATGCTGTTGGAAACCTCACACCCAGGTGCAAAAACTGTGTGTTGCTCAAGAGTTAAGACACAAATGAAACAGAGACAAGACAAGGCAAGACAGTGATGGGGTGTGGCTGCATGGGCGTCTGTACGGTCTGATAAATGTGTCAGCAGAAGGGGATTTTCATGCGGTCATGTCTAGATATTCAAATGCACATTGGTCAGCTATGTGTATTTTTGGAGTTGGTCGTGGCGCTTGGCTTGCTGCGTAACTGACCATGATACTGGAGTCTTGCATTTCTGGATGGAGAAATGAAAGATCAGCTCATTTGCCTTCATAAAATGCTCAAAAAGAAGATTAACCCCGAGATAGCGGGCGATTATGAACAGTTATGAACAATTTGTCAGTTTGAAAACAGCATTAGCACCTCAGGCGAGATTAACACAGTCATAGTGATGGGAAAAAGATAAACCTGTCCAAATGCTCAGTCTGCAACTTGTAGAAATATCATTTATGGCTTAACAATCCCCTCAAGCTATCATTGTTCACAGCTCTGTTATTGTTTCACTTTGGCATTGTGGGGAAAAGTAAGTTGGATTAGTGCAGTGATCTCATCTGCAATGCATTATATATCACACCAATTATTACTTAATTTTTACATTGTCAGGATGTCAGTATGAAGTACCTCTAAAAGTGCATTTTTGCTAGAAATCGTCAACAAAAGTAGAAAAAGTCTGTGCACATATATTCAATGCCCTGATTTATTCATTATGTCTCATTTATAATTCATAATTCATAATGATTTCTGTCCCGTTTTAAATGATCGTTTCGTTAATTATGGCCTGCCTTTGGAGAAATCAGTGTAAGGTTATTTATCTGTTTTATGCATATGACTATGACGCTAATTGTGGCTGTGAACTATTTCCAGACGTTATGGTGAAAGCATCTGAGGTGGAATTTAATATTGCTAATAAAGTCTAAATATAGGCCTTTGAGTGCATCAGCAATTCTATGCAGGGGTCAGCGGTAAACAACATGGGCCGCTAATGAAGGAATGTGCCAGCAGGCTTCTTTTTTCTTCTTATTACGAATGCTCCTAAGTGCTTTAATGTGATTTTTAATGTGCTTTTCATTTTAAATGTCACCAAATTTGCACTAGCATGGTAGCAAGGTCTCAGATGTCCATACAATGGAAGGGCCCAAATATTTTATCGAAATGTATGCAGGAAAAAATGATTGCTTTTGATAAAACATTACAACGAGAAACTTGATTTTTCAAAATAGCAGCTTATTTGGGCCGAGAACCAACAACTTAGACAGGAAAGGTTGTCTGACTAAACACAGCTTGTTTATTTTAAGGGACATTCAGGGGTGGGTAAATCCAAAATCTGAAATAACTCTTAAAACAAAGCAGTTTTAAATGACTGAGTACATATAAAAACTTGTACATCCTGAATAATGGAAATTGGCTGAATTTAAGCTGACTAAATACGAATTTCTCTCAATTTGTAACAGCATGACAGATATTTTAGGTCTCAGATGTCCATGCAGTGGCCCAGTCTGTGCACCGTAACATAACCCTCTAATGCATGATGAATGAAAAACCATTCAGAGTCAAGAAAAAAACATTTTTGTTACTTGAAATAGAATAAGTAATAACCAAAATAAATTATATATA
>SCHK01444959.1:0-13007 GCA_004124795.1 Poropuntius huangchuchieni
ATGTTTACTAATGCTGTTAACTAATGTACCATTATTTTAAAATGTTACCCAAGAATGCTTTCAATAATCCTTCTGTAGTAAAACAATTAAAAAAAAATGGTGTGGATTGACTCGCTTGAGTGGCATAAGATAAAACTGAACGGAGAATGTATGCTGGTTTAAATGTAATATATAAAATGTTTAAATATTTACCTTAATTTAGTTATTTCTTATACACTAATATTAGAAGCCATTTTATTCTGAGTAAAACTGACTAAAATGAATGAATATGACATGACAAACTATTGACTGAATTGTAGTCTACAACATAAGGTTGTGTGAACATTGCTCAAAGTGCACTGACAGTCCTCAGATTTAAGGAACCATTACAGTAGTTGACCTGGAAAGTATCAGAACATTTTAAAGGTTGTCTTGCAAAATGTAGTGAGCCTGACCCAAGACTTGAACCCAGTCTGAGTGGTTGCGCCATAAAAAGTTTTTTGTTTGATTGATTGATTGTTCAGAGCAGAAAACTGATTTTAAAAAGTGCAGGCTCGCACCATAGCATGATACCAACAGCAGTGAATCTGTCAGCCTCTCGTATTCCTCCTTTGCACGTCATAATTCATCTGACAGACACATTCCTGCAGTGCACAGCGGCTGCTGGCTGTTTGTTGGGACTCCCAGTCATGCATACAAAAAAAAGTTTTCTGAACATCATTGTTTCTCTAATCCAGATGCCAGTGGCCTTCACTGGCTCAACTGATCCCTAGAGGATTTTCCTGTTTCCGTTAGACACCATTAGGCACTTCACCAGCACGGGGTGGTTTGAGATTTACGGTACTGAAGCTACAAAGGCCCACACATTCAAAGCTGAAACGCAGACATGTTTTATGCTTTTATTTGCAATGTCACTGCCCATTCTTGGGGTTTGGGAACGGGATGGAATAATTGAAACAGAATCGTTGCGTTCATTGCAATTGGCCAAATGCTTTGAACTTGGTTTCTGCTCAACATAGTGGTTGCACTTAAAAAGGCATTTGCTTTGTTAAGGAAAAAGGTCTTGTTCTTTATTCTGCTATTGTTTGTGGGATTGTTATGGCGACAGATAATTTTGATAATATCTACCACATGGCACAAAAGTGCCTCGTCTCAGTATTTTCTATTTTAAAACTCTCACTTTTTTTTTTTAGCGCATTAACAGCTGTTTACCAATAGTCAAGTCAGACATTTCAGAACAACCAACTGCTGTGAATCTTATGAAGATTTGATATTATTTTTTTGCAATAAACAGAATGGCCTAAAATGATTCCAAATAAGATAACTCACTCCACATTGTTCCTTAGGATGTAGGATTTGTTTGCTTACTAAATGCAATCCTCTGGTTTTCAGTTTCCAGCGTGTGGGTTTCCCAGTATCCAGTTCCCTCTCAATCATTAATTACTAAATAGCCTAAATTATGTAAGATGTAGATGGTGCCTTCTCAACCGTGTGAAAAGATTAACTCATTCTGTTATTTGTGCTTTGACGCATGCTGTAATCATCAGGGTCGAGATGGTCATCTCATCTAAGTGCTTGGTTTCGTAATGATGATTGCATCGGGTCACATGATGGGCCATTGTATCCTCTGCAGCCACAGTCACACTGTGGTATTGTTTGCAAGGCTGTCTGTGGTAATGTTGTTTTTGCTGGGGAGCCGTTGAGGTATTTCGAGGCAGGATGATATGACAGAGGCTTTTCAGTCAATACGCATGAAAGCCTGACTGAAGCAGGACCAGAACACAGTTGGAGAATGTGATGCTGCTTTGAGGTGAAGCCATAGAATGTCTGACTCAACTGGTCAACAGCGTACAGTAAACATCGCCCGGTACTATAGGCTGTCATGTCTCAGGCAGGATCACAAGGGAGACTCGCTAACCCCATCTCAACATTACACAATGCATATTCATGAGGACAACCCGAGACTGTATTTACTGGCTTTGAGTATTTGAGACCAAAGTTAGTTTTTGGCATGCAAAGTGACCAGCAGTAGTGCATTTCATTATGTAGAGTTGAAGTGGTTGTGCTAAATGTAAACCTCAGCAGACCATAAAAAAGTACTGGCAACACTTTAAAATAAGGTTATTTTAAGCTGTTTCATGTTAATTTATAAATATGTTGTTGTTTCTTGTAAACATATGTCAATTTATACAACTCCTACTGTTAAAAAATTTCGGGTCAGTAGGATTTTTCTTTTCTTTTTTTTTTACAACAATGTTGCATAATCAAAAATACAGAAGAAAAAATGTTATATTGTGAAATATTATTACAGTTAAAAATAATTGACTCCACTCTTCAGTGTCACATGATCCTTCAGAAATCATTCTGATATGCTGATTTGGTGCTTCAGAAACATTTCATATTATTGATGTTAAAAACAGTTTTCTGCGTAGTATTTTTGTGGAACCATTTTATTTTTTTTTAAGTTCAGAAGAACAGCATTTATTATTATGTGAAAGCCTTTACTGTCACTTTTGATGAATTTAAAGCTGTATACAAAATAAAAGTATTAATTGAAAAAAGTCATACTTACCCCAGAAATTAGCAATAACCAATATTAATAAATGATGCAAAAGTATTTTTCATTGCTATGTCAACTATTAAATTGACCAATTTTAATGTATAGAAAGTGTTACCAAAGTGTGGAAAATAACTATATTACTTTAATATTTACTTAATCACTGCTCATTAACACAATTATGATTAGTTTGTAACCAGAATTACATCTGTATTTCTCACTAACAGAGGATTCATCGCTGGTCCTGAAGGTGGTCTCTTATATTCTGATTGCCGTGGGCTCATTCTCCATGCTTCTGGGATTTCTGGGCTGTCTGGGGGCCATCTATGAAATCCGCTGTTTGCTTGGATTGGTAAGACACAAAAATGCACCATGTTTAGCACAGTTTTTACCATCCATCCTAATTTATATTGCATTTGTTTTTTTGTAAATCACATGTTTTTTCTCATGTAAACTTGGGGGTGAAGTATAAAAGGAACTTCTGCTCTTACGTGTAAATTTGCTGTGCTGAGCGGTTTCATGTCACATGACCCGAATAGACTGGACTGAACCAGCTGTTGCGTTTCTGCTGCACATATGTGCAGACTGTACAGTACATATGTGAGACTGACATATGTGGTGAGCGTGCACATGAGTCTGTGATATCTGAATCCGTTGTTTT
Source organism: Poropuntius huangchuchieni (assembly GCA_004124795.1). Lineage (NCBI taxonomy): Eukaryota > Metazoa > Chordata > Actinopteri > Cypriniformes > Cyprinidae > Poropuntius > Poropuntius huangchuchieni. The sequence goes on from SCHK01444959.1 coordinate 3,198, forward strand.
TTTTCTCTCTCTACAGTACTTCACCTGCCTATTGCTCATCCTCCTTGCTCAAGTGGCTGCTGCCATTCTTATCTACTTCCAGAGGGATTTGGTGAGTGAGTGAATGCTCTAATGTGGCTGCCTTAAAGTGGTAGTTCACTCAGAAATGAAAAAGTAATCATTTACTCGGGCTCGTATCGTTCCAAACCTGTATGACCTGATTTTTTTCTGTGGAACACAAAACAACATATTTTGAAAAAGTTGTGCTGGGCCTCAGTCATCTTCAAAATATCTCCTCATGTGTTCCACAGGAGACAAAAAGTCATACAGGTTTTGATCAAAAAGACAATTTTTATTTGTGGGTAAACCGTCTCTTAAAACCTGGCATCAAAACATTTTTTGTGAGTAAGACACTTAGGTTGTTATGTTAAAATGCTTTGGAAAAGTTGTGTTCCATTTGCCAGCTAGAATTCATTGTGAAGGTTTTGTTTAGAATTCTGGCTTGAACAGCTTGAAACGAGGTCAAGAGATTTTCAGTGGCTGTAAAAATGAAAATATACTGCCCCCTATTGCATATACCAAAAATTACGTGCATTTCAGGATTGCTATTGTTGAACACACCTTCACCATGGTGACCCATGAAAAAAAAAATCACATATGTAGGACGCAGGATGAAGAAAAACGCACAGAAACACTTTTGCGCCCTCCACCTAGGTCAGCCAGCAGCGAGTGTCTCTGAGGACGCTATAGGAAGCATCTGAGCAGGATATGCAGTAAATCATAAAGCATTTGAAGCACGTAGATGATAGATGTTGTCCTTTATTCGCTTATCTGTCATCTTGGACATAAATGCGAACCGGTTTGGAGACGAGATTAGCATACAGTTGAAGATTTGCTTCCAATACAAATGCAACACATGCTTCTCTCATGGGAAAAGATTTGTGTGAAACAACTGTGATTGAACTCTGTTCCATTTTAGTAGCTTAGTAACAACTGTTTCCTCAGTCAGCAAAGTGAATCTCAGGTCAAATACCTGGGGCTAGAAAAATAAACCACTGACCCGCTTAACTCTCGTTGCAGTTGAGGAAGGAGGCAAACGAAATTGTGTCCCAAGTTGTGGTAAACTACCCCGGACAGAACAAAACCGCAGAGCAGGCCTGGGACTACCTCCAGAGAACAGTGAGTATGAATGGGCGTAACTTATACATTGTCTTTAATTCAGACTAGAGATGTGTATTACATGTACTCTATGTGTTTGAATGTATTGCCATGAAAACCACTCGGTTTCTGTGGGAGGTTCAAGCTCTGGAATGTAGAAATGCTTGTTAGGTTGTCAGTTTAGCCTTTCAGAACTGACATTAAGACTGTTGACTGTTCTTTTGCTTATATTTAAAACACCATGTCACCATGTTTGCACTGAAAAAGTGTATTAAGCTGAATACTGCATACATTTTAATAGGAAATTAGTGGTTTTAAAGTGCTAATTAATAATTAAGATGCTAGCAGGTTTAATAATCCTGGTCAAGCCAACAATATCAAATACTCCATGCCCTGTTGTTTCTTTTCTGTGTGTCTCAGATGCAGTGTTGTGGCTGGAATGGACGTCAGGACTGGGATTTGAACCATATGATTAGAAACAATTCACTGGAACTGTACCCATGCTCCTGCCACAACGTGTCCCTCCCACCACCTAATGTGGCTGATAGCGGCTTCTGTCAGACCCTATCTGATGATTGGCCCACCTATGAGACGGTATGGCAAATATTAGTTATCCATTAATCACTTTAATGTGTTAAGCAAGTCTCAGTTTCTCCCTAGCGTTTTGTATAATTCTGTGTTGTTAAGGCAATAGTCTGCCCAATTAAATATTATTATATTAAATATCCCACAAATATTAAATATTAATAACCAAACAGTTTCGATTTCATTGACTTCCATTGTATGGTCAAAAATATGCTTATCAATGGGAACTGAAACTGTTTACCCAAATTCTTCAAAATATCTTGTGTTCCAATTATGTCAGTCAGTCATACATGTTTGGAATCACATGAAGGTGGTAATCACATTAAACAGATGAATGGGTGGACTATCCTTTGATATGATAGATAAAGGCATAGTTTTGCTAAACACTGTTGGCAAATTTATATACCACTCTCTTTCATAATTTTATAAATCTTGAGTAGCATGAATTTGGAAACGGTCTAGTTCAGGTGAAAGATCTTATGACAGAGAGTTTTTCTGTCTTCATCAGGGCTGCCTGGATAATGTGGGGAGCTGGCTCTTCACAAATTATGGAATTATTTTGGGAATCTGCCTTGGCGTGGCTGTCATTGAGGTATGTTGTATGTCCTAGGCAGCATGAACAATACGCCTCTTCATTACTAAGAAATGTTGGGGTGTTTATTCTCAGTGTTTATTATCAGTGACGTTGGGCTAAAACAAACAAAACAAAACTGTCATTGGGGTGCTGTTTCCTTTTTTAAAAGGAATTAATATGTACATTAATATGTACAATTTAGGGGTACATAAGGAACAAATATGTACATTTTAGCTTTTGTATCGTAGGGTAACGACCCAGAATTTTCTGTAGATTAAATTGCACATTTCTGTTCTGATCTCATTGTAGTGACCGTTGTTTGTTTCTTGCAGCTCCTTGGCATGATACTTTCTATGGGCCTTTGCAAGAGTGTACACCAAGAGGACTACACCAAAGTGCCAAAGTACTGAGGAGGAAACACGGACACTTGCACACAAATGTATTCTGTCCTTCCTTATTTACGTGGAACAACAGATCTCCCTCTTTTTCTACAGTATATACAAAACATAAGCTTTAGGGTTATGTTTAGTCATGAGATTTCACTCTATGTCAATAACACTATCCCCTGTGATATTTAATCAGATCTTTTTTAGTCCAGTTTTGAATAGCCCATTGTATGACAGTCTGAAGTGTAGAACATGAAAGCCGCCCACATAAATTAATGAAAAGCCTATGACGAGTCTGGAGCCCCTGAATGGTCTATTTATACAACAACACTCTTTAACACCCAGGCTGGTCTGTTTGCTTTGATATTTCTTCATTGTAGCAGCCCACACTATGAGTTAACATCCTATTAAACTTCGGTTTATGCTTTATAGACAACAGAAAAACCACAAAGGCCTGCTTTTGTTAAATCAAGGGACTTTTCTTTAGATATTTAGTGTGTGTTTATTTTGTGGTATACTGTCACGATTCCCACTCTGCCCTAGTGGGATGTCCCGAATAAGAAAGTTGTCTGTGTTATAGTCCATCATGTATGTTTGTGCACCAGTGTTGTTTCAGGTTGCTTTTGTTTATTTTTTATTAGTGTGTATATATTTTAGATTTCATTTGCATGTTGATTTCGACAAGTCTAGGGAGTCAAAGTTTTGCCTTTTTTGTACAGATGATAAATTTTATGTATTTTCTACATGCCTAATTTGATCATATTTGTATGAGCATATTTGTAAGGAAGTACAATATAAAGCTATTCCTTGATGATGTGAACCAAAATGAAGATTAGCCCCCAAAGTTGACTGCAGACTTGATTTTTTTTTTATTGCATTGCTCCTAATTTAACTGATTTTCTCTGGCACCACTACGACTTTAATTGTATACTTGCTGTGACAAGTATAAATGAAAAAATGCTAACAGTGTTTTCTGCCATCTGTAATAGTTATTTTGCATATGTAAAACTTTGAGTTCTTAATAAAAGGTACACACTTATTTTAATGTTGCAAAAAAAAAAAATCCTATTTTTTTTTTAAATACAGGGAATACAGTCCCCTACCTAGTAATTATGAAATGATAGAAATATTGTAACTACATGTACCTTTCAACTGAATGTGCTATAATAAATAACTCACCCAACCTATTTGCTCTCAGTGTTTTTATCCACCGTGTACTTTTACCAGATCTTCACTAGGTGGCAGTAACACATCTGTTCTAGTTAATATGAACTGGGAAGTGGTGGTCACTTCACAACGTTTAATTCAGAATGATCACCATAATAGGTGAGTAAATAACAATATACCCTGTATTAGAAAACCATCAAAAACAAAACTTAAACAAACATATCTTAACATAAATCTTGTCCTTCTGCTTTTTGTTCATTTCTGCAGGCAAATGGTGGTGTTCCTCAAGGGGTCATCATGGTGGTCTGGTTCTTCTCTGTGGTGTTAAATGACACGGCCCACCCTTCGTTCTCCCTCAACAATAGAGGGTTCATTGCCACCTGCTCGTCCCCTTCACATCCGGCCTGCCCAGCGAGCTCCATCCTGTTTTCACAGAGTCTTGCCCAGCTGCCACACACATGGATACTCATGGACAACTTTTCTTTTTTAGATGCATATAAAAAAAGAATGCTTTGGAGAAGAAAAATCCACATAAATGCAGCATGATATTAATTTTAGGGAGAATTAGTTCACTTTCGAAGTAAAAATTTCATGATAAGTTACTCACCAGACGACGAATAAGAGCCTTGTCTAGCGAAACGATTGGTCATTTTAAAAACATAAAATCGCCTTTTCTCTCACGTCTGCCGACTGCGAAAACCGGAAAATAACTTTTCCGTCTGGTAAATAACTTATCATGAAATTTTTACTTCGAGAGTGAACTAATCCTTTCAGTACAGTGTTTTTTATTTTATTTTATTTTATTTTTAACATGCGCATTTAGATCTCCATTAATCTATGGTAGGCTAATTCAGCTCATAGAGGACGTCAGTTTCCTTCCCCATCCTTCCGGTAATGCTCTGCTTCAGGTCTCCAGAGCTGCACTTGTAATTATAATGGTGATGGGCTGACGTTGGAGCTGAGCTGTCTTTTGTCAGAAGGCAGTCTGGAATATCGCTCTGATCATGTTCTGCCAGCCCGCCAAACAACAACAGCTGCTGCTCTTTGCTCTAATAGCTTTCATAGACTGCAGAATTGTTGCATCGTGTGTAGCCTATCTGTATACAGTTGTTTCAACTAGTCTTGAAAGTGCATTTTATAAGCAATATTTACAGTCTCACATTCTCCAGTTGAGCTCAGTTTTATAAATGTGGTTTAGTTTTACAAATGTTCCTAATGTTTATAAACGCATAAAGAGAGAAATACCGTATCATAGACTGATGGTCACTGAGAGAAAGAGCAGCTGACGGGAAACCACAGAGACATGTATGAGTGCACGAGACAGAGCTGTCATTCACACACACACACACACACACACACACACACTTGTGACCGAGTCATACTCTGCTCACCCTCATTCACTTTAATCTAATTTCACTTCACATAGATAGCTAATGAAGGAGAGGAGGAAGTCCGCTAATATGAGAAGAAAGGGGAAGTTCAAAAAGTCAAATCAGCTCTGAATTACCGAAACATTGCACTTGTGATTTAAAAATAAAATAAAAAATATTTTGACATATACTAGGCTTTGCATACCATGTGTTTATATGAACAGGGGCAACAGTGTCCCTTAAAAACAGTCATATAGATAGCATGTTCATGTGTTATTCATGTTATAGGGCCACAGTTTTATGATTCTATACGGTTTAACTTTTGAAAGCGTGTGCCAAGACCTTGCACTGTTTCCCACATTTTTCAAGAGTGGATCATGTTTTAAAATGAATATTTTAAGTAATCAAACTCTTGACTCTTTCACACAGCTCTGCCATGTTAACAATGTAATAATAACAATAGCTATCGGCTGGTGTTGTGACAGTAATAGTTACTATGGGGATTTTTGTGTCTTCACAGTAGTGAGGTCGCTTCATAGTGATTCATTCTGTACATCTGAACTTGGGCAGCGGACCATACAGAGTTGCCAAGTCTGCTTATTATAAACGACTTTGGGCTTGTTATTTCTAGATGTTGCTTATAGATTTGGGTAGATGCAGGTTGTGATTTTTGGGCTTATTTCCAGAATACAGCTGTGTATTTGGACTTGTTAGTGGTTGCCATCCACACGACAAAATGTATGACTGCTGTATCGTTATTTAGTGTATGATGTTTCTCTCTGTCAATGCCATAGCAATATTCTGGCCGTAGTGTTGTAAAGGTAAGAAAGCTCTTTTACTCTAAAATGGTGCTGCTATTTGACCAGATTACATTGCTGAACACGCAAACTGACTGTAACAACTTTTTTTTGATATCTTAAGCAATTTGATCCAGCATCTTTATGAATCAATGTTGCTTTTGATGCAACAGTAAGACACTTCTTATAGGCTATAATAAAATTCAAATTCAAAGTTTACATGAGTTTTGAGGATAGTAAAATCTCCATTATAATTCAGTGCATTTATATACCACGCTGAGATGGTCATTTGGTCCTTTGATGGTCATTGAAATAACATGCTAGGGTAGTAGGGGGACTTTTTGAATGGGACTAGAAATGGTTTAAGGAATAAACACGATCAATGTTTTTTGGCACAGCATAATAGAAAACTGGAACAAAATCCCTTTAAAGCGATGCCCTATGCAAACTGCATGATACGCACAATCCAAAAACAAGAGGCACTTATTTTGGGCTTGTTTTTCCTGACCAAGTTGCTTATTTTGGGTGTGTGTGTGTGTTTTCAAATTGCTTATTTCTTTTAAAAAACTTGGCAATATTAACCATGAGTTGCAGAAGTATAAGCCTCTATGGCTGTTTTCATTGAGGGACAAGATGAGATTTGAGGGTGAACAATGAGAAGAGCAGTGATGTTGAAGGTCTGGCTGGAGAAGATCTAAAGGGCCACTCATGGTAGGTCTGGAACACTCATCTAGATGGGCATGTAATAAAGCTACGCTGGCCCAAGGCCAGTGTGGTTCCCCTCCTCCAGGCCAGATGGACCCTTTTCTCCTGTTAACCTCTTCAGGACTCTCGCCTTTAGCTGGTCCTATCACACAAGAGCAAAGAAACACTGCTGAGGAATCTAGACAAAGGCACTCTTTGTATACTGTAGTAAGTGTAGAGGAGGCTAAGCAGACTAGTGTTTCATCCATAAACTGAATTTAATCATAATCTTCATATACATAACGATTACACTTCATATAAAATGCAATATAGTATGGAAAGGTGTTGTGAAGTGTCGCTGAGGCTGAAAAATCTGACAAAGCTGATTAATAGAACATTATACTACACCATTGAAGTGTAGTAAATATGCCACACATGTAATTATTCCATTATGTTCATATACTTAATAAACTCTTAGTAATCTTGCATATGACTCTTCTCTCTGGGTTATGCTGCATAACGCTGTTCCCATAAGTTTTACTAACAGACACCACAGAGTAAGCGTGTGGAGGTTTAAGGAAACTAAATGGTCTGTGGAGAGGGAATGTTATGTGCCATGGGTTCAAGAAGTTTTTTTCCTTCACATTGCCAGTCAGAACACAGCGAGTCTTCATAATTGTTTTTCATACTCTCCCGAATGTGTCTGGACATTTTTGGGAATTTTACATTTTTACCCATCAGCTTCCTTCAAAGAATATACTGAAGTACCTATGAGATAGGTCACCACCAACTGCTTACAACCTATAAAATAAATGATTTGTTTCTAGTAAAACAGCATAACATATCCGGCAATGAGATCAGCACCAGTCGGCGTTCTTTTGCACTCTGGATGATGTCACCTACAGGCCTTGACCCTTTTTCCTGCTCTTGGCAGCTGCTGGAGACTTACAGACTAGGATGGACTGCTGACTTCTGCGTATTATTGGGGTCATTCTGTGTGAGCACAACTTCTACTTTATACTGCTGTAGGCTTTTCTTACCAGCTTTGAGTACTAAATACTTTCGGGAAACTATAAGTATGCTGTCAATTGATTTTTAGGTGTTAATGCTAATCATAATACTGACAAGGTGGTACATCAATATTTGATCAGGAAATTGATTTGAATTTTTCAGTTTACTTTGGCTGTGATATCTCCAGTCTAGCAGGTACTTATGATTTATTTAGGCCTTTAGATATGATTACAGAACTTTTCCTGATTGTCAGTATGTTGTGCCCACTGAATTGTTTTCTGTATAAGAATGATGCATCTCTTTTTTCAAATATGACAACTTTCACGACAAGCTAGATGACATACCAGGATTTATTAAGAAGATTCCAGGGAATTCTGTTTCCTAGTTAAGAGCCAGATGTTTGGGGTTCTGATCTCTTAGAGGAATTTCCTGGATCTTAACAAGCTGAAGACTTCCTGGAACCCATCAGTATGGACATTTATAGAACATTCATATATACACACATCTCATTTAGGGAGAAAGCAAATTATAACATGAATCAAATTAAACTAAAGGGGGTTAATCATATATAGCAAGTCATTTACTAAGTGTTAAGGATTTTTCTGTATTTAAATACATTTTTCAAACAATTATTAAATGCCACAAAACACCAAAAACCGGAAGCGATGAAGTATATTCATGAGTTTGGATGTTTTGCCATTTTCCATCAACTTCCTAAAAGGAATAGAACGACAGACACCAAAAAGCCACAGGAGCAAAAAAGTATTCATGAGGAAAGTGAACATCGGCAAAGCTTTTGATAATGGAGGGGATGAAAGCTTCAAAAAGCAGAAGCCAAGCTTGCTTTGCTTGACAGGTAAAATACCACGCTTACAACAAAGCAGCGGGATTGTAAAGCGAGGGGGCGTCTTCAGTGGCTAAATTTGGTCAAAGTTTTAGATCGACATTGCTTACATCGCTTCAGTTTTGTTTGATGCAATGATAATAGGCTATTACTGTGACACAAATTCATCTTGTCCCAAGGAGATATTTGAAGAGTTCAGATGCAAAAGCCTAAAAGCGATGTTCAAAATGTTCTTCTAAAATGAGCAGCTATAACAAATTTCATGCTAATTGCAATAAATAGGTTGTTTTCATTGTGATTAAAGTAAAATAACTGAATATAAACATAGAAGCCTGAGAAAAATGCTACTTTTAAAAGAAAATTTCAGATGGCACATAGATGCATTTTAAGCTAAATCCACGTCTGCAGACTGTAAATGAAAGACAGTAGTGAATCTACAGTATGTCGATCTATGGACGAATGGTGCTCTGATCTGGCCAGTGAGGGCTTGAGAAACAGGAAGGAAAGTGTATAGGGAAGACTGAACCGGAGCTGTTTAAACAGCTGTACTGAATCAGCGAGCCCAACACCATAGCCCGCACACCTAGCTGAGATATACACTTTAAAAAATGCTTCGGCCCACATTTTTCTGTCCTGTGTTTTTGTTCAGATTGTACACATGATCTCAAAATACCAATGCCAAACCTTGCATTAAGAAAATGTCTTTTAAATATTTTCAAATGTCTCTCACTATTTTACCTTTTGTCCAAGTCCATACTCTTCCTTTTTATGGGTTATTTTTGCAGCCTAAATTAATAGACTGCATTATCTACATCACACAGTCGTTTACATAGTCTTTTTATATTAACAAAGTCATTCATTACAGCACAGCTATAACTGTTCCTGTGATAATCTGAACTGGGTGGCAGCTGCGCAGTGCCGCTCAATTAGTTCAGGCAAAAGATTGCACACCCGGTAAGTAATATCCTGAACACTTGTGCGGTGAGGTGCTGGAGTGTGAGGTTTACTGCCCTGTGGAGGAGAGTTACTCTGGAGATGCAGAATATGTCTATCTATCTATGTATCTGTAATTATATATAATTATATACATAATTTAGTGTAGAGAATAAAATGAATATTTGTTCAGTTTTATATAAACCCATGCATTAGAAATTAGTGTTTCAACAAAGCTATCACATGTAAATATGTAGTGCAGTTTTTGTCTTCATTGCTATATCACTGTAAAAAATCCAATTAACAAAATGTTGGAAGAACA